>MU674593.1:183052-248085 GCA_026770625.1 Nicotiana glauca
CTCATGTGCCCAGTAAAGAGCAGATAGCAGACATATTGACCAAGGCACTTGGGAAGCAGCTACACAGTGAAATGGTTAGCAAGTTGGGCATGATAAATATCTTTCATCACCCAACTTGAGGGGGAGTGTTAAAATTAGTATGTGAAGTGTGTAGTTGTACATAAGCAAGAATGTTTGTACATAGTGAATTAGTGCTAGCTTAGTGTTACATTTAATTATACATGTGTTATATAGTCAGTTAGTTAGAATAGATATAAAGACAATTGTACACGTTGGTATAGAGAGATGACAGAAAATTTTTCTCCAAAATCTTCTACTCTATCTCTCTCTCTCTGCTCCTTGTTCTTCATGTCTTAGCTCAAGGATCGGATCTCCCCCTCCTTTAAATATTTCGCAATCTGAAACCAACTACTATCCACACTTAAGAAGAAAAACCAACCATGACAAAGAAAAGTCCAGCAAAAAATCGGAAGAGTTCACTTATCAAACATGGTTCAACAGAGATATACTGAAAATATAAGCAAAAGGCTCAACATTGCACATCACCAGCCCGTATTCAACCACGAGCAGGGGCAATTAAATAATTGTTACAGGTTCTAAATTCAAGCAGATTGTCGTTTATGAAGGAGATGCAGA
Organism: Nicotiana glauca; assembly: GCA_026770625.1. Classification (NCBI taxonomy): domain Eukaryota; kingdom Viridiplantae; phylum Streptophyta; class Magnoliopsida; order Solanales; family Solanaceae; genus Nicotiana; species Nicotiana glauca. The sequence goes on from MU674593.1 coordinate 183,689, forward strand.
AATTTTAGCAATGACTTGTAGAAGGAAAAAAAAAAGAATAAAAACATCTATACAAGGTTCTACATTGCACACAAAGGTAGCTGGGGCCATGTCAAGTTTGCATTCAACGCTGGAATCATTTTTACACATAGAGTGAACTGATTATAGTACCCTAACATTGTAATAGAAAAACAAATGTGTACACCTGTGCATTGTGTATGAATCTGCCTATATCCATGCTCCCAACTATTCTCAATTATCAAAGAAATTTGTTGCAGCCATAACATGATATGAACGGAACACGATTAGCTTGGACTTATGGAAAATGATCAGATAAGTGCTCTGTTCCACTGCTCATAATCGAATAGGGGAAGGGAATAAAATACACAAGTAGTAAGCTGAAGGAATTGAATTCAACAGCACTAGATTTCAAATTTTCTTTTTAAAAAGAAAACAAATCCTAGCTCGATCTTGCAAACACACATGAATAAAGCTTCAGCCAAAAAGTCGTGAAACACTCCTTCAAATCTCTTTATAATCTCGGGGCAGAACATAGCAAACATATGGATTTGACGTTATATGGCTAATGTTTACATTCATTCTCAGTTTTTAACACAAGAAAAACAGCCAACAATTGTCCCGCAAATTCATGACTTGGTTCGAAAAGCAGAGAATAGAACTACACTAATATGAACCTGCTAACTGGCAGATTCAATCCAACAAAAACCTAAATGGCAGCAACAAACGAGATATAAACTCAGAAATTCCATAGCTCAAGAACAGTAAAAAAACAAAGTTACATGGGAAAAAAGAAAATCAAACCTGAAGTTGCAAACTTCTGTTAATAATTACAGCCTTAATAATACGCCTTTTGCCTTCGAATACTAGCGGGGTTCAGCAGCAACTCAGCAGAACAACAACAGAAAACCAAGCTTGAGCTTCAATTTAGTTTTTTCATCTCTTTGGAACTCAAAGTTGGACTCAGAAAATAATTAAAAAAATATGTATGCTTCTCTTAACCTTTGAAAGAAAATCTTCAGAGACGAGGGATTCGAAGCTCAAACATCCTCCAGATTTTCTCTCCAATTTTGTTTTGACTCCAGAATTCTCTCCAAAATCCAAAATTTTCCCCGAAAATCTCTCTTCCCTTCTCTCGCAAGAAAATCCTCTAGTTATTGGGCCAACACTTGATGAATGAAGGGCTGGGATCAATCGAAATTGATCCCACGCCCCCCATTCATCCAGCATATGCCTTCTAGAGGCTTCCATCACGTGAGAAGGGGATGGGGACGAGATAATCTATCAGAGGCCGTTACAAACATGGTGACGAGGAGAGAGGGGGAATGCGTGGGGTGGATTTGAGCTCACTCCCTTGAGATTTGGGGAGTTGAACGCGGCTGAGATGGAGAAGAAGATGAACGGTGCGCGTCTTTCGGGATTTAGGGATTTTTGGGTCTCTGTATGACTGTCCGTATATTTGGGCATGTGGGGCGGGTATGGGGTAATCTGGGCAAGGTCTGGGGTAATTTAGGAAAAATAAGTTGGGTTTGGGAGATTAGAATTAAAGAAGTCCCGAAATTGGACTCTCTTCTTTTCCCTTTTCAAAGACCCTTTTAAATTCCCTTTCTTTTTGTTTGTTTTTCATTTCCTTCTTTCTTTTTAATTAATTAAAACTTAAATTAAAAACTCCTAAAAGTAATTAATTTACTAAATTAATCTAAAAACCTAACATAATATTTACAAGAATTAATTACTTCTAAATTAAAGGGGAAAATTATTGATTTATAATTAAAAGGCTAGAAATGCAAAAGTGAACCAATTTTGTGATTTTTATTTTTTTTAATAAAGCACCTAATTTAATAATTAACCTCAAATTTTGAAAATAGATCCTAAATGCAAATGCAATGTATTTTTTTGTGCTTTTCATGATTTAAATAAAATAAACATGCACACAAATAATTACAAAATCCTATAAAATTGTAAAAAATGGAGAAAAAAATATTTTTCTTGAATTTATGGGAGTAATTCATATAGAGAAAAATTCACGTGCTCACAACTGCCCCTCTTTGCTCGGAAACACGGAGAGTTTTCGTGCAAAGATAAAGTGAGCGGATACGAGCAATTTTTGCCCGTTTGAATATTTCGCGGGAAGCATTTTTAAAAGATTTGACTGCACCCTGCTTCCGAGGTTGCCTACATATCCTTGGCTATAGAGGAATCAGGTCAGTGTAGTTCGGAAAGTTTTGGTAGCTGAGACTACCATGAAATTGCGATTTCACTGTTGTTGTTACTGCTGCTACTGCTTACTGAACCCCTTATTACACCTTGTCAGACTATAAAGAAGCTAGACTAAACTATGATCTATGAACTACAACAACCCTATCTATATCTTCAAACTTGATCTTGCGGTTCTTGTTGACTTGTATCTTCCTGGTGTATTTCCTTTGTTACCGACTTGAATTGTAATCTAAGATGTTTTCGCTTTCCTCCAGGTGGATGCTTGATTGTTGAACTCAAATTGTACTTTGAGATGCTTTCCCTTTCTCCAGGTGGGCGCCTGACTGCTGAACTTGAACTATATTCCTGTGCTCCCCAGGTGGGCTCCTGACTGCTGAACTTGAATTGTATCCCCGTACTCTCCAGGTGGGCTCCTGACTGCTGAACTTGAATTGTATTCCCGTGCTCTTCAGGTGGGCTCCTGATTGCTGAACTTAAGTGTATACCCGTGCTTTCCAGGTGGGTGCCTGATTGCTGAACTTGAATGTATTCCCGTGCTCTCCAGGTGGGCGCCTGATTTCTGAACTTGAATGTATTCCCGTGCTCTCCAGTTGGGCGCCTTATTGCTGAAATTGAAATGTATTCCCGTGCTCTCCAGGTGGGCTCCTGATTGCTGAACTTGAATGTATTCCCGTGCTCTGCAGGTGGGCTCCTGATTGCTGAACATGAAATGTATTCCCGTGCTCTCCAGGTGGGCTCCCGATTGCTGAACTTGAATGTATTCCCGTGCTCTCCAGGTGGGCGCCTGATTGCTGAACTTGAATGTATTCCCGTGCTCTCCAGCTGGGCGCCTGATTGCTGAACTTGAATGTATTCCCGTGCTCTCATGCCTGATTGCTGAACTTGAATGTATTCCCGTGCTCTCCAGATAGGCGCCTGACTGCTGAGCTTGAATGTATTCCCGTGCTCTCCAGGTGGGCGCCTGATTCCCGAACTTGAATGTATTCCCGTGCTCTCCAGGCCTGTGCTCTCCAGGTGGGCGCCTGATTGCCGAACTTGAATGTATTCCCGTACTCTCCAGGTGGGAGCCTGATTGCTGAACTTGAATGTATTCCCATTCTCTCCAGGTGGGCGCTTAACTGCCGAACTTGAATGTATTCTCGTGCTCTCCAAGCCTATGCTCTCCAGGTGGGCACCTGATTGCCGAACTTGAATGTATTCCCGTACTCTCTAGGTGGGAGCCTAATTGCTGAACTTGAATGTATTCCCTTGTGTCACACCTCCTTTTTACTACACCCCCGCAAAGGGATATAAGGGAGTTTTTTCCAATTTAAGTGACATTCAAAACAGGATTATTTATTTCAATTAAAATTCAGAGTCGCCACTTGGGATAGTTTAATAGTATCCCAAGTCACCGGTTTAAATCCCGAATCGAGAAAAGATTGACTCTGTATTACAGTCCGCGAAGGAATTCTGTTAACCCTAGCGAAGGTGTTAGGCATTCCCGAGTTCCGTGGTTCTAGCACGGTCGCTAAACTGTTATATTCGCTTAATTATCTGATTTCAGATATTTTGAACCTATGTGCAATTTTAACTTTATTCACCGCTTTTAATTATTTTTTTAAGGAAAATTGCAACGTCATTTAAAATATATCTTAAACCACGTCACATAAATGCACCCATAGTTCGCAACACATTTTATCTAACATTGAGATTTGGATTTGGGTCACATAAATGTGCACCCGAGTTTAGGAAGGTAAGCTATTAAAATAACGCGCCTAAAGCAACTACGTATTAGCAATTTTGCGAGGGCCATGAAAATTCGCTAACTGACACGCTTCGATTTCTAAGGATCAAAATAAATTAACTACACGAGGTCCATGCAATTGTCATTTTTTGTATGGCATAGCGTGCCTCAATTCCAAGCTAACACATCTAAATGGGTTCATGTCGATATAATCAACCCAATATCCCCTTTAATATGATCCAACACCCACATTCCAATTTAATGATTAATAGCCCCTTGATTTCCAATTAACGAGTTATGTGCAAACAACAGATGATTCTGTCCAAATGTGCTTTTAAAAAATAAATAAGGATGCCTTAGGTAAAACAGAACATATAATTGCCATTAACTATTCTTCAGAAAGGTATGAGACAAAATCGTCTGCAAATTGTGAAAATTACAACTAAAGGCTCACGTGTACTATCAAAAACAGAATCTTTCATGAAATCTATCAAAATTTATTTGAACACTTGTTAAAATTTACATAAAACTAATACTGATCCTGATCTCATCTACTTCAACATATTTCATGCAATAGTATACAGAAGCTAGACATCGAGACCCACTTTCAAAATTAATACTTGTTTTATGCAAATCAAATAAATAAGACAAATACCTAAGCAAATTTATCCATACCTAATTGTACACAAATAAATTACTGTTCCATTACACAAATCGTTTTTCAGCTACAACCAACAACAATTGCCAGAAAAGTAAACAAAATCTATAAACCAACACTGAGAAAAATATCGAGGATTTGAACGTGTCAAAAAAAAAGAATTCTATTAAGATATTAAACATAAGAACCTGTGTGGTCTTCATTTTTGGCCAACATGAAAGAAGCAGATATAACAGTCATATTCGAATAACTTACAAAAAGATTGGCTCAGTTGGAAGTGAACAGATTTGAAAACGAACAGAGAACGACGAGCGGAACCTCGATGACGACCTCAACGGCTCGATGACTGGAAAACTCTCATGTATTGTCACTGTTTCTGCTGTATTTTTGGCCAACTCTCTGTGTGTGTGTTATTTGTGTTTATTGTTCTCTTGGTTGAAAATGATGAAGAAAGGGTTGTTGGTTTTTTGGTTATGGAGCAACCATGGAAGTTGACTCTTCTCCTCTGAAGAAGAAGTAGATCGATAGTGGCCTGTGGTTTTTTTCTTTTTCTGTGACTGGTTTGTCTTGGTTAGGTCCTAGAGTTTTTTTGATTTATTTGTTAAAGAAGAAGCAGATGATGGGATGTGGTCGGAAGAAGATCCAACGCTGGGGTGGTGAATTGCGGTGCTCCTTTCTCTATGTATATCAGGCGTGTTTTTTTGTCCTCCCCCTAAAAGTTGCACTTCATTTCTCTTTCAGTGTATATGTAGAGTTTTAGGTCTAGGGTTTATTTTGTGTATTTTGCAAATTAGTCCCTAGGTCTTTTTGTGCTAAGTCCTTAGGGCCTTTTTATTATTTTTTTTGTCCCAAAGAAGAGTCTAGAAGGGTCCCTAGACTACACAATGCCTTTTAAAATAAGATAGAAATACTACACCATGCCAAAACTAATCCTAATTAATTAAACTAAACATGAGACCATTTTTGTGTTTTTGAAATTATATAAAGATAAAAATAAGGTACTATTTTTGTATTTTTTTTTTAAATTTNTTAAACTAAACATGAAACCATTTTTGTGTTTTTGAAATTATATAAAGATAAAAATAAGGTACTATTTTTGTATTTTTTTTTTAAATTTATGAAAAATACATAAACTAAAATACTTTTTGTAATTTTTATTTTTCTTGTAATAAAATAAAGTAAAAGAGTCAAAATGAGTTGAAATAGCTATATTAGGCCTAAATTAAATATTTACATGCTAAAATATAAAAAATCTTGGGGAGGGTCAAAAATCACATGTCTACAGTTGCCCCTCTTTGACTGGAAAGATAAAGTATTTTTAGACAAAGAACGGCTAGATAGGTTTTTGACCCAACCCTTATTTCAGGAGACTGAAACTAAGAGAAAAGGAGAATATGACCGAGCCCTGGTATCTGAGCTACCTACATATCCTTGGCTATAAAGGAATCATGCCACGTGTAGTTCAGAAGTGAGTGAGATGATGGAGTATGCCGAGATGGAGAGCCCGTCGAGGTGCCATTCCGCCGAGGTTCCGGTCCGCGGTCCTGTTATTATATCAAAATCAAAAAGAATGAAAAAGACTAACTAAGCCTGTCAACTATGAGTCACAAGATTCCTATCTTTAAGTCTTCAGAATCTTGATCTTGAGTCTTGAATGGTTCTTCATGCAGACTTTGGATTTGAACCTTGACGCTTGCTAGTTGCAGGTGCTAGTTCATTCTTCCTCAGCTTTTCGGACCAAACCCGGACACCACACCATGCTTGTGACTTCATTCATATCTTAAGCATCTCACATCTTTCATCAACTTCTGCATTTGGATTAACTTATTTCCTTTCTCCTTTTTCTTTATTGTAACTAACTTTTGTTGATCACCTACTGTTGACTCGCATTTTTGCCGCGAGCTTCTTTTGTTGCTGACTTGAATTCTAATTTGAGATGTTTTCCCTTTCTCCAGGTGGATGCCTGACTGCTAAACTTGAACCGTATTCTCATGCTCTCCAGGTGGGCTCCTGACTGCTGAACTTGAATTATATTCCCTTGCTCTCTAGGTGGGCGCCCGATTGCTGAACTTGAACTATATTTTAAGGTGCTTTCCCTTTATCCAGGTTGACGCCTGACTACTGAACTTGAACTGTATTCCTATTCTCTCTAGGTGGGCTCCTAACTGCTGAACTTGAACTGTATTCCCGTGCTCTCGAGGTGGGCACTTGACTGCTGAACTTGAATTGTATTCCTGTGCTCTCTGGGTGGGCGCCTGACTGATAAACTTGAATGTACTCCCGTGCTCTCCAGGTGGGTGCCTGACTGCTGAACTTGAATATATTCCCATGCTCTCCAGGTAAGTGCCTGATTTCAACAAAATAGACAAAAAAAAAAATTCTGCCCCGGTTTGGTAGCTGGGTACATATGTGACTGTAAACTGAATCATGTTACCAAATATCAATAAGAACTTGAAAGCTGAAACTTGAACTGTACTCCCTTGCTCTCCAGGTGGGCGCCTGATTGCTGAAACTTGAATTGTATTCCCTTGCTCTCCAGGTGAGCGCCTGATTTCTGAAACTTGAATTGTATTTCCTTGCTCTCCAGGTGGGCGCCTGATTGCTGAAACTTGAATTGTATTTCCTTGCTCTTCAGGTAGGCTCCTGACTGCTGAACTTGAATTATATTCCCATGCTTTTCAGGCGGGCTCCTGATCGCTAAATTTGAAATGTATTCCCTGCTCTCCAGGGGGGCTCCTGATTGCTAAACTTGAAATGTATTCCCTTGCTCTCCAGCCAGGCTCCTGATTGCTGAACTTGAAATGTATTCCCTACTCTCCAGGCGGGCTCCTGATTGCTGAACTTGAATGTATTCCCTGCTCTCCAAGCGCGCTCCTGACTGCTAAACTTGAATGTATTCCCTGCTCTCCAGTCGGGCTCATGACTGCTGAACTTGAATGTATTCCATGCTCTCCAGGGGGGCTCCTGACTGCTGAACTTGAAATGTATTCCCTGCTCTCCAGGAGGGCTCCTGATTTCTAAACTTGAAATGTATTCCCTGCTCTCCAGGCGGGCTCCTAACTGCTAAACTTAAAATGTATTCCCTTGCTCTCCAGGCGGGCTCCAGATTGCTGAACTTGAATGTATTCCCTGCTCTCCAGGCGCGCTCCTGACTACTGAACTTGAATATGCTCCCTTGTTCTCCAGGCGAGCTCATGACTGCTAAACTTGAAATGTGCTCCCTTATTCTCCAGGTGGGCTCCTGACTACTGACTTGAAATGTATTCCTTTGTTCTCCAGGCGGGCTCCTGACTGCTAACGTGAAATGTATTCCTTTGTTCTCCAGGCGGGATCCTGACTACTAACTTGAAATTTTCCTCCCTGTTCTCCAAGCTTGTACCTGATTCCAACAAAAATAGACAAAAGAAAGGAAATTTTCATGCCCTAGTTTGGTAGTTGGGCACATAAGTGAGTGTTAAACTGAATTCTTCTACCAACTATCACTAAGATCTAAGTCCTATTATCTAGGGAGGTCCTGACAACTCTTAATTGAACGACAATTATAAACCTAAGTTATATCTTCTACAGGTATTATTTTTGTTGCATCTTATTATCTAAGAGGGTTTTAAACTAGATCCTTTTATCCAGGAGGGTCCTGAAAATCCGAATCAAGTCTTATCTTAAAAGTGACAATTTTACGGATGAATTATACTACCTTACAACTGAATTTACGCTACATCTTGTTATCTAATGGAAATCTTAAAATTAGGTCCTATTATTTATGGGGGTCCTGAAAACTCCTAATTGAATCCTATCTTAAACATGCAAACTTTGAAGCGAACTTATATTCCTTATGCTAAACTATGCTATTCATGATTGCATTGAAACTTAACTAAGTCCCCTTTTATAGGAGGGTCCTGAGAGTTTACGGTCAAACCTGTTTGGTGCTTGCTTTTCCCCTATGGAGGGTTTCTCCGAAACAAATAAAAAAAAATTTCCCCTATTTCAAGTTTAAGAAAAATAATCTTGTCAGTTTAAAATGTGGTGGTCGATTTGTGGTCTTGAACTTTGAGGGCGATTGCTCCTTCACTTCCCATGATAACTGACTTCCACTTGAAGATCTTGCTTGTTTATTGACTAACCACTTTCTGTGTCATCCATATCACTGAAATACCTTTTCTCCATTCATACCCAATATCCTCTATTTGTTGCACTGCTCATGAACTGGTATCTACCTAACCTTTGTGTCTCACATGAATCCCGAATCACGGCCATTGTCCCCGCTCCGTGTGTATGTTGTTCTTTCTTGACTTAAAGCACTGACCTTGGCCTTGAGGTCTGTTGCTCCTTCACTTGACATGATAACTGATTTCCATTTAAAGACCCTGCTTGTTCCTTGACTAACCACTTCCTTTGTAAACCTTAACCCAGAAAATACCTCTCTTCATTAGAAACCAATACCTTTTATCTTTTGTATTGCTCCTGAACCGACATCTACCAAACTTTTGTGCTTCACATGATCCCCAAAGCATATTGATTGTTACCAAATTCAGTGCGCATGTTGCTCTTTCTTGATTTAAACCACTGGCCTTGGCCTTGAGATCTATAACCTTCGATTTCTGCTTGGAATATCTTGCTTGTCACTGGTCCAACACCTTTTTTTGTTAGTTTTATCACAGAAAATACCTTTGATATGTTCACCCTAGCCCTCCTTCTATTGCATTGTCCATGAATTGATATATACCAAGCCTTTGTATTTCACACAAATTCTAAAGCATGTTGATTGTTACCAATTCAGTGTGCTTGTTGTTCTTTCCTGACTTAAATCACTGGCCTTGGCCTCGACATCTATTGTTCCTTCACTCGCCCTGATAACTTTGATTTCCACTTGAAGACCCTGCTTGTCACTGGTCAATCACCTTTTGTCAATCCTACCACAGAAAATATCTCTGATACGTTCAACAAGCACCTTCCATCTTGTTGCATTGTTCATGAATTGATATGTACCAAACCTTTGTATTTCGCATGGATCCCAAAGCATGTTGATTGTTACCAACTCATTGTGCTTGTTGTTCCTTCTTGACTTATGACACCTTGATGTTCTAGCCAGATCCCGTTTTGTGAAATTGGAAAGCTGGTGGCAAATTTTGAAGTCATTTCTCACTTGTTTTGATCAAACAGACTCAGGAAGAGTAAAGGACAATGGAAAGAGATGATTCCTAACAGGAAAACTACAAAGTAGAAACCTATCGAATGTTGATACCGACTCTAATGACCTTGACATGCACCTGCGGCCTATTCTGTTAAGCAAATCTAATGTTCAACTCTTGTTGCACCTTTTCACCGTGAAATTGGGCTTCAACGCTCTGCTTATCCAATCTGATTCACAATCCTTATTCGACTTGTAGTGCCCGAAGGGTTTTCACCATCAAGCCTCTCTCATGTTGGTCTTTCTCTCAACTCACCAGTCGCCTTATGGTGCCCATGAAGGTTTTCACCATAAGACTCTCTCATTCTTTATTTTCCTTTTTTGGACCGGAATGTTGCCCCTGATATGATTCATGATCACGCTCAACTGAGTCTCGTAAAAGACTACGCGGGCGTTGCAAATATTATCCGAGTATTATTGCCCAGAGTCGAACCACAGAGAATTAACCTATCAATTACTACTGTCGGATTTACTAAACTCACACAATCTGTTTTCCCAAACTTTCTGATTCACAATGGTTGATTTTCTAACAACTAAAGACTGGAAGTAATTAATAACTAAAAATTAACTAAACTTGATGTGTAAATAGTAGAAATAAGGTCTAAGGCAATGGTTTCCCCCGTTGGTAATTTCCTTGGTTGTATATGTCTTATAACTATGATTTAGTTGTCTCTAACAATCATGAATGCTCAATCTATCATAATTCTTTCTCAAGTAATTATGATAATCTACTAGACGCACTCTCTCAAGCTACGCTAGCTAATTTCACAATACGGTTCACTTGGATTGCACCCGGGGTTTCGTTATCTCTAATCCAACCCCTAAACCCTCGGTTATGACTCTCGTCTATACTACGGGAGTGATGTTGTTCATACAATAACCTAAATATGTACTCTCTCTCAAGTAGATACATAATAAGTAGGAACGGATAGTTGAGGGGCCTTTCAACTAATCCACAATCAAAACATAGATGAACAATTAGAGATTAATAACCAAATCCAATTATATTAATAAAACAACCAATTCATCCCCAACGGGTTCCACCAAAACCTTAGATTAAGGCTTTTAGCTACTCATGACAATGGGGAAATAAACTACTAAAAAATTCATAACCATAAATTGCAAGAAAAATAAAGAAGAATAAGAGTAATGATGTTTTGGGTAGTCTCTCACACTTATTTTTTTGCCAAAGTACTCTCTAAAAACATTACATGCCTTCCTTGGGCGAGTTCTATTGTTTAAATAGGGTTTTGGGCTAAGAATTCTGTATTTTGCACTTCAGTCCCTCGACTTTTCGCCTCCTGCCGCGGTCCTACCGTGGTTACGCTAGGACCGCGGCCAACTGACCTCTCTGAATCTGCAACAGCTTCTCGCCGCGGTCCGGCCACGGTTACGCCAGGACCGTGGCAGTCAATCCCCAGTTCTGGTTTGTGCTTTTCGCATGGTGCACTTGGTGGATATTATGCGATTGGCCTCTTTTTTTTCCTTCATAATTGATCCCAAAAGTACTCCATAGCCTTCTTTTATTGTATATAACCTGAAAAGCATGAAAAGCACTAATCAGAGCATTTTGTTATCACTTTTACCATAAAAACTATACAAGAAAGTGGTTCTTTTAGGGCTTAATCATAGTTCAATTCACCTATTATCAACACCCAATACTTAAATCTTTGCTCGTCCTCGAGCAAGTTGAACCACACTTCTAGGCCTAATCGTTCGATGCATTAACCTGTTTTATGTCACACCCGCCATTATGAAAGAACAACCTAAGCAGTGCAACAGCCACACCTCAGCTGAAGACTCTAATGCCAAGCCACACATGTGCTTACTCTAGTTACTCTAACAGAGGTGAAAACTTGCTTTTTCTTCCCGAGTCACATGCCCTCACATCACATTTTTGAGAGAAATTCCACATATATTAAATCAAGCATAAGGAACTATAGATAGAAATAATTCACTCACTCTCAGCAAAGAACATTCACATGCCACACAGATACACCATAAGCTTGCCCTTAGTGTAATACTCTACTAATCGAGTTGTTTTAGTCTAACATCAAGAGGTCTTTATTTGGTTGTAATGTAGGCTAGGGGACAGGTAGGATATATTTGGATATAGTGACTAACCTCCCTAAGCACTTTTAATACATTCTTCCTTTATTCCGATTTCCATGTTCAACCCAGTCATTCTTCCACACTTGTTTCATAAGCTACCCCCACTTTCCTAGGTATAACTGGCTTTTTCTTGCCATTTACTATTTTAGGACCACCCATTGACAAGGTCCTTCTTCTAGATTTCAATACATATCCTTCTCTCTCTCTCTTTTTGTTTTAACAACCATTGCACCATTCAAGTATTTTCCTCATTTCCTTTTCCTACTCCCTTATCACCCCCACACTTTGACTTTTACATGATCTTTAACAATTCAAGTGCTTCTAGGAGGCAAAGGGTCAAACAGTCAAACTATTCAACATATGGATGTAGGTTATTACAAGGTTATCAAAGAATCAGGCTTAGGCTCAAAGGGTTTAACTATAGTAATACGTACAGGTGGATTCATAATTAGACTGGCTACACAAAGAAATGCCTCAATCATCTCTAAGACCAAACAACTTCTATTTCGCTTTGCAAACACACCGGGCAAGTTCTAGGTATCGCATGCAAGCACAGAATATAGGTATTTCCTCACACACACTTGGCATGTAACTCATTCCGAATAAGTTTGTCAACACACTCACATGAGTGTTCAAGCAAGACAAGGGTGCATAATTAAGGCATAATTTACGAGTCTACAAACGAGCCTAGACGTTGCACCCTCAAGTTCGTTTAGTTATTAGCGGGTGTGTACAATACAGGTTGCATTCTTGCCCTTACCCATCTTAGTCCAAGAGAGTCTTTAGAATCCTAAAATTATCAAAGAAAAATCTACCTAACCCGGTTCAAGAAAAGCCCTTGGAAAAGAACCGTGGTCAAAAGAAAAACCAAGGGAAAATTACTACACTACCTAAAAAAATCTAAGTGGACTACTTCCCTCAAGAGTACTGTCCAAGTGGTCCGTCCTCAGGAAAAATCCCCTACCCATTTTTTTGTGTGTTTTTAAATCTGACTTTGACCCTCAAGAGACCCGTCGACAAGTGTCCGTCGTGGAGCCAAGTCAGTTACTTGTAAGATGAGTACATCCAATTATATACAACAACAAAGCTACAGAACTACAACATACTCAATGTATATGTACACTAACAATACACCACTAAAGCAAGTCTCTCACCCCCCATAAAAAATCATGGCATGTCCCCATGTCATATTACAAATAAATAGCAGAAGGGTAAGAAGGCTTCTCTGAGCTTCAGTCGGAGTCTGAGACGGTGCTGGGGTCCACATGACAAGACATCCCCAAAGCACAAAACCACGACATCATACGGTTCTCAGACGTGGCCTGTCGCTGAGACATAGCATCTATACGCATATGTAGGCCATCAACCGAGGTGCGAAGATCTTCCAGCTCTTCCTCCACAGAACGCAACATAGGCCGGGTGGACTGTGATCTAGAGAATCCTGCCTCAGTGTGGGGTCACCGAGAGGATCCGGCTCCATCATAGGATCTCCTAGAAGGTGCCATGGGTGTTGGGGCGTCATCCTCATCATCAATCCCAATGGTCGTGGGTACATCTCTGCCCACTGTGATCCTAGAAACTCTGAATGGTATTTTTGCAGGCAAAGCTCCATTTGTAGGACTGGTGGGGACACCTTTTAGCAGACACAACCTTGTCAGTAATGAGGGGAAGTAAAACCCCTTAGATAGTAGAGACGATCGAAGGATCATTTCATCACCAATAATTCTCGCCGCATCAAAGTCTCGCTTGGTGATGAAGCACCACACTAGTAGAGCCTGGAGATGATTCACATCTGTCGTGTTGCTTGTGGGCAAGAACAGGCTGCAAATGATGGTGAACCAGCACTTGGCCTCATGTGTGAAGGATTTGGAGTGAAGGGTAATGTTTTCTTGTATCCAGATTGGTTGACCATCAGCGTATATTGTTGTAATCATAGTGTCCCAAGAGACCCATTGGGCGTCGTGGTAATGGTCAATGTCACCAGTAAACTGGGGAAACTGCAACACCTAGCAAATCTTTCGAATTGAGGCATCCACTACCCTACCCCGCACAATCACCTCCCGGCCCAAATGTTCCATACAGTTTGCATAGAACTCCCGGACTATCATCGGGTTTTCCGTCTTAGGCTCATCAAATAAGAATTCCATCTCCCTCCGTCGGATTTCCTCATACATGTCAGCATTTTCCATACAGAGGGTAGCCCTGTCTACAGAAATCTCAGGGACAAAGGTTTTGGTGGTCTTAGCATGAAATGCATCCTCTGCCCCCCGTGACTGGAACCTGGTGGCGTCATATGTTGGCACTTGGGAAGTGCTTGCCGAGCTCCTTAGCCTTTTTCAGGCCATATTACCTACAAACAATTTAGGGCAATAATCAGATGCATCCTAACATGTGCCATTTGGATGGTTACTCAGACTTCGCCACCCGATGGCACCAAATAGTTTTCTTTTGGCCATCAATGCTAGTATACCCTATTAGTAAGTTGTCCAAAGTTGCCAACCTCTACTACTGCCTCACACCACTAATAATTGTTCAATTCTGCTAAACAATATCCCACACAACCCCCCACCAGTGAAATATGTCAACTGCTACCACCACCACCAATTAAGAAGAGCACAAAGTGCTCCAAAATTCTACAACACACCCCTGATTTTCGGCCATTTAGGCCCCTCCACCAAGCTTCACCCTAAAAAATTTTGTTAGGCCTCCCAACATACTAAAAATCCCCCACAAGTTAAGCACAATGAAAACCCAACCATTTAAGCATCAATCATGGCCAAAAGAAGCTAATAATGGAGAAAAATAAAGAAAAAATAAATTTTTTACACTACAACACTACCTAGGGTTAACGGAAACTAAATTACACAAACTATGTTAAGAAAGAGAAGAGAAGAGAAGAAATGTACCTTGAGGATGAATGGAAGGGATGAGTTGTGGGTGTGTGAAGTGAGTTGAAGAAGAAGAAGATTGGGGAGATTGGGGAGTTAGGGTTTTGTTAGGAAGATGAAAAAAGAGGAGAAGAGAGATAGAAGAGAAAATAGGGAAAGGGGGGGTTTAGTCGTGCGTTTTGGGGGAAAAAGGAGGGGGGTAGGGTAGTTAAGAAGGGGGGAGGGAGACAAGAAAAAATATAAAAAATTTCAAATTCAGAGGGGTGATTGACCGCGGTCCTACCGCGGTTACGCTGGGACCGTGGTAGAAAACTTCAGAGGGGTTGTTTGACCGCGGTCTGGCCGTGGTTACGCTGGGAACGCGGTTAGGGCGTGTTCTAGATACTAATTTTTTTTTATATGAAGTTATACATTACACTAACAAAATAATCGTGGGTTGCCTCCCACGCAGCGCCTGATTTAATGTCGCGGCACGACGCAAGTGGTTGAGCTCCTACTCCTCATTCTCGTATTGGGGTTCTTTTAAATTGGTCACCATTGTATCCCCTTTTTCTGAAGCTATTCCGGGGTAATGTTTCAACCTTTGTCCATTGACGGATAATTTGTTTGTCCCGTCTTCCGACTCAATCTTAACAGCTCCACTTGCAAACATTTGCACCACTCTAAATGGCCCAGACCATCGGGATTTTAACTTACCCAAAAACAATCTCAACTGTAAATTATACAATAGTACCATGTCACCGAGTTTAAAGTCTTTGTCCACGATGTGCTTGTCATGCATTTTCTTCATTCGTTCCTTGTAGAGCCCCGTGCTTTCAAAGGCTTGATACCTAAATTCTTCCAGCTCATGCAGCTCCGTCAGTCAATTTTGTCCAGCTGCTTCAGGAACCATGTTTAATTATTTCAATGCCCACCAAGCACAATGTTCTAGCTCCACAGGTAGGTGACAGGCCTTCCCAAATACGAACTTGTATGGTGACATACTTATTGGTGTTTTGAACGCAGTTCTATAGGCCCAGAGTGCGTCATCCAGCTTCTTTACCCAATCAGTTCGGGTGGCATTCATAGTCTTCGTTAGTACACTCTTAATATCCATGTTGGACAATTCAACTTGCCCACTGGTATGTGGATGGTAAGGAGTAGCCACCTTGTGGTGTACATCATACTTAGCAAGTAATTTCTCGAAGGCTCTATTGTAGAAGTGAGTGCCTCCGTCACTGATAATCGCTCTTGGTATCCCAAATTGGGCGAATATATACTTTTTTAGAAATCCGACCACCACTCGTGCATCATTGGTGGGCAAGGCTGCAGCTTCCACCCATTTAGACACGTAATCCACTGCCACAAGTATGTACTTATTGCCGAATGAGCTGATGAAGGGACCCATGAAGTCAATCCCCCAAACATCAAACACCTCTACTTCTTGAATTGGTTTCATTAGCATCTCGTGGCGACGGGAAATGTTTCCCATCCTCTGGCATTCATTGTAGCCCTTTACCCAGAGGTGTGCATCTCTAAACACAGTTGGCCAAAAGAATCCGGCCTCAAGCACTTTCACAGCTGTTGTGACCCCTCCAAAATGTCCTCCATATTCGGATGCGTGACAAGCTTGCAAAATTGAAGATTGTTCTATCTCGCGGACACACCTCCGGATAATGTTATCAACACATATTCAAAACAAATGAGGTTCATCCAAATAATACATGTGAAAATCACGAAAGAACTTTTTCTTTTGGATAGGTGAAAGGTCATGGGGAATAATACCGCAGGCCAGGTAGTTTGCAAAATCTGCATATCATGGTGCATCCTCAAGACTGGCTGGGAGCAGCTACTCATCTGGAAAGGTTTCCAGAATCTCTTCGACCTCGACTAATTTTTCAGCTCCTTCAAGTCGTGATAGATGATCAGCAACTTGATTTTCAGTGCCCTTACGGTCACAAATTTCGAGGTTGAATTCTTGCAACAGCAGCACCCAACGAATCAGGTGCGGCTTAGACTCCTTTTTCTCAATGAGGTACCTGAGAGCTGCATGGTCAGTATACACAATTACCTTGGAACCAATCAGATATGATCAGAACTTGTCAAAAGCAAACACGACTGCCAACATCTCCTTCTCCGTCACTGTGTAGTTGAGCTGTGCACCGCTTAGTGTTCTGCTGGCGTAGTAAATCAGGTGCATCAGCTTATCTTTTTGCTGCCCCAAGAATGCTCCTATAGTATAGTCGTTGGCATCACACGTGAGCTCAAAGGGTTACTCCCAGTAGGGAGCAACAATGATGGGTGTAGTTATCAATTTCTTCTTCAGTTCCTTAAATGCCAACCTGCAATCATTAGAAAACACAAAAGGCTGATCCTTTTCAATGAGTTTGCATAATGGGTTAGCAATTTTGGAAAAGTCTTTTATAAAACGCCGGTAGAACCCGGCGTGACAAAGGAAACTTCTCACCGCCATGACTGAAGTGGGTGGTGGTAACTTCTCAATCACATGAACCTTGCATGGTCAACCTCAATTCCTTTTCTAGACACCCGATGTCCCAGGACTATCCCTTCTTGTACCATAAAATGGCACTTCTCCCAGTTTAACACCAAGTTTGTCTCCACACATCTTTTGAGCACTCTGCTTA
This sequence comes from Nicotiana glauca, assembly GCA_026770625.1. Classification (NCBI taxonomy): domain Eukaryota; kingdom Viridiplantae; phylum Streptophyta; class Magnoliopsida; order Solanales; family Solanaceae; genus Nicotiana; species Nicotiana glauca. The sequence goes on from MU674593.1 coordinate 201,102, forward strand.
AGTTATGAATATAGTCTTCGAATGAATCTCCCACTACGGAGAAATCATCCATAAAGACCTCCATAATATCCTCCACCATATCTGTGAAGATGGCTAGCATGCACCGTTAAAAAGTCGCTGGTGCATTACAAAGCCCAAAGGGCATTCTCTAAAAGGCAAATATGCCATATGGACAGGTGAAGGATGTTTTCTCTCTATCTTCGAGGGCTATTGATATCTGATTGTACCCCGAATATCCATCTAAGAAACAAAAGTGCGATCTTCTAGCCAGCCTGTCCAATATTTGGTCAATGAAGGGCAAGAGAAAGTGGTCCTTGCGGGTGGCGGTGTTCAATTTTCGGTAATCCATGCAGATTTGCCACCCCGTGACTCTACGAGTTGAGATCAACTCATTGTTGTCATTTTTCACAACAGTGATCTCCCCCCCTTTTTCGGGACACATTGGAAAGGGTTGACCCAATTACTATCAGAGATGGGTAAAATGATTCCCGCATCTAACCATTTGATCACCTCTTTCTTTACAACCTCTTTCATGTTAGGGTTCAGCCTTCGTTGACGTTCCCTAGAAGGTCTGGGTCCTTCTTCCAGGAAAATATTATGCATATAGAAGGCTGGGTTGATACCCTTTTTGTCTGCCATGGTCCAACCAATGGCAGTCTTGTTATCCTTCAGTGCCTATAAAAGTTGTTCTACCTGCACATCTAGCAAACAGGATGATATAATAACAGGTAAGGTCGAATCAGGGCCTAGGAATGCATACCTGAGGTGATATGGGAGTGGCTTCAGCTCCAGCTTGGGTGGTTCCTTTATTGATGGCTTGGCTGGAGGAGTGACCCTTTTCTCCAGCTCAAGGGACTCGAACTAAGGTTCCCTTGACCAAAACCCTCGGCCTTCCAATGCCATCACCCATTCAGCTAACCCCTCTCCATCCATTTCTTCTAAATTTGTTAGGCATGCCTCCAATGGATCTCTCACATTTAGGGCCCTATCATCCTGTTGCAGAATTATATCCACTGCTTCCACTAGAGAGTAATTTGCATATTTGTTAGGTCTCCTCATTGATTGCTGAACATTGAATATGACTTCTTCATCGTTCAATATCATTTTAAGTTCCCCCGTCTCACAGTCTATCAGTGCTCTCCCAGTGGCTAAAAATGGTCTCCCCAAAATAAGGGGTATCTCCTCATCCACTTGACAATCCAGAATCACAAAGTCTACAGGGAACACGAACTTCCCCACTTACACCAGCACATCATCAAGAATACCAATTGGTCTTTTCACAGTGCGATCAGCCAGCTGTAGCAGCATAGAAGTCGGTCTAGCTCTGTCGATACCCAATTTGGTGTACACTGCCAGCGGCATCAGATTTATGTTGGCTCCCAAATCACACAACGCCTTTGCAAAGGCATATCTCCCAATGGTGCATGGAATAGTAAAGCTACCTGGGTCGGATATCTTTTAGGCCATCGGTTTTGCCACCACTATGCTGTAGGTCTGTGTCAGAGTTACGGTGGATAGATCCTGAAAATAAAACTTCCTTGACATTAAATCTTTCATCATCTTGGCATAACCGGGCATCTCCCTCAAGTCATCCATCAATGGAATATTCAACTGGATTTGACGCAGCATCTCCATGAACTTTTTGTATTGGTCTGCCTTCTTTTGCTTGACCAGTCTTTGAGGGAAGGGTGCAGGTATCACCCTTTGTGCATTGCTTGCTGGCTTCTCTTTGTTAGGAGTTTCTGGCACAAGAGGTGCCACCTGTTCTGCATCTTGCTCGGTCTCCTTTTCTTTGCATTTTTCCTCCTGACTCTGCTCAACCACTACTTTAGTGAGTTCTATTGGTTCTTCTACCTCTAATTGAACTTGAGTAGCTGGTGTAGTATTCTGGCTGGCCTGTGCAATTTCCTGCTCTCTATCTAAATCTCTACCATTCCTAAGACTGACTGCCATCAGTTGATTCGAGTTTTGCTCCTTGGGGTGTATGTTTGTGTCTGCAAGTAAAGTTCCTGGAGGACGGTTGTTCAATGCCATGGACAGCTGACCCAGCTGCGTTTCAATATTCTTTATGGCTGAATCATGCACTGCCAATTTTTCCTGCACTTTATTATTTGTCCCAATGAGTTGTTGAAGCATACCTCTAATCTCCACCATGTTGTTATCTTGCTGCTGAGGGGGTGGTTGATAAACCAATTGCTGCTAAATCTGCTGTGGATAACCCTGTAGTTTCTGATAAGGCACTGGCACTAATTGGTTTTGAGGGTGCATACCCCCAGGCTGTTGTATATTAGGCCTGTACTGCTGATTTTGCTACGGTCTCCACTGTTGTGCTCCTTGTCTCTAGCTCCCATAGTTGTTGACATAATTCATATCTTCCCGGACCCCTTGATTCTCACCTTATCCGCTCCACGAACACACATAGGACTGATGAATACACGGTGTACATAGTCATCAATTCATTGTATCAATGATGTGCACCTGTTTTGTACCCATCTCATCAATCTTCTTTGTCAGTAAGCTCATCTGGGTCAGGAGTGTGGCCATTTTCTCTTCCTGCGAATTATTGGGATCCAGTGGAACTGAATGCACTAAGGGTGCCAGTGTTGCACCTCTAGTCATCCACCCCGTATTTTGTGACATCTTATCGAGGAGAATTTTGCACTCGGTGAATGTTTTGCTTAAGAATGCACCTCCAGTTGAAGCATCCACATTCACTTTCAAGTTGTCAGCTAGACCCATGTAGAATCTCTGGCCGAGCATCAGGTCTGGAATGCCATGATGAGGACACTTCACAAGCATCCCTTTAAATCTCTCCCAAGTTTCTTGCAAGGACTTAGTGGAATGCTGCCTATACTGCAGTATGTCATCAATCTGCTATGCAGTCTTGTTAGGCGGATAGAACTTGTTCAGGAATTGCTTTACTAATCCCTCCCAAGTGGTGATAGAGTTGATCGGGAGCGAATTTAACCAAGTCTGAGCTGCCCCAGTTATTGAGAATGGGAACAAAAGTAGCTTGATAGCTTCAGGGGTCACATTAGGCTGCCTTGGGGTCATGCAAATTGACAGAAAGTTTTTCAAGTATTGTTGTAGGTCTTCAATGCTTGACCCGGAGAACAGTCCTTTATTCTGCAGCAGATGCAGCATGTTGTTGGTGATCTGGAATGTCTCCGCTTGAATTGCAGGCACAGCTATGGCAGTTTCCAGATTGTCAGCTGTAGGTTGTACCCGGTCATAAAGTGCAGCCTCGAGCACAAGAGGTGCCACTCCTCTGACCTCTAAGTCAGCTTGCTCATTCGTGTTGTTTCCGTTGGCGTTGTTCACGTCACCCATGTCAAATTCGAGTTGGTGTGTTGGTTGAGTTTGTTGAAGTCCTTTGTTGGCACGGTTCAATGCCCTGAATATTTTCTCGAGGACTGAGAGTCCTTTTATTAGTTCTCTAGTCCTCGAAGAATTTCTAGGCATACACCTGCTTTCCACAAGATTTCAAACGTTAGAATTTCAATGAAAAGATTGGTATAGAGAAAACGAACTACACTTGGAATTTTTGTATTTCTTTCAATTGTAATTGATAACACTGTTAATTCCCTGGCAACGGTGCCAAAATTTGATCATGCTCAACTGAGTCTCGTAAAAGACTACACGGGCGTTGCAAATATAATCCGAGTATTATTGCCCAGAGTCGAACCACAGAGAATTAACCTATAAATTACTACTATCGGATTTAGTAAATTCACACAATCTATTTTCCCAAACTTTCTGATTCACAATGGTTTATTTTCTAACAACTAAAGACTGAAAGTAATTAATAACTGAAAATTAACTAAACTTGATGTGTAAACAGTAGAAATAAGGTCTAAGGCAATGGTTTCCCCCGTTGGTAATTTCCTTAGTTGTATATGTCTTATAACTATGATTTAGTTATCTATAACAATCATGAACGCTCAATCTATCATAATTCCTTCTCAAGTAATTATCATAATCTACTAGACGCACTCTCTCAAGCTACGCTAGCTAATTTCACAATACGGTTCACTTGGATTGCACCCGGGGTTTCGTTATCTCTAATAAACCCTCGGTTATGACTCTCGTCTATACTCCGGGAGTGGTGTTATTCATACAATCACCTAAATACGCACGCTCTCTCAAGTAGATACATAATAAGTAGGAATGGATAGTTGAGGGCCCTTTCAACTAATCCACAATCAAAACTTAGATGAACAATTAGAGATTAACAACCAAATTAAATTATATTAATAAAACAACCAATTCATCCCCAACGGGTTCCACCAAAATCTTAGATTAAGGCTTTTAGCTACTCATGACAATGGGGAAATAAACTACTAAAAAATTCATAATCATAAATTACAAGAAAAATAAAGAAGAATAAGATTAATGATGTTTTGGGTGATCTCTCACACTTGTATTCCTTGACAAAGTACTCTCTAAAAACATTACATGCCTCCTTTGGGCGAGTTCTATTGTTTAAATAGGGTTTTGGGCTAAGAATTTCGTATTTTACACTTCAGTCCCTCGACTTTTCGCCTCCTGCCGCGGTCCTACCGCGGTTACGCTAGGACCGCGGCCAACTGACCTCTCTGAATCTACAACAGCTTCTCGCCGCGGTCCAGCCACGGTTACGCCAGGACCGCGGCAGTCCATCCCCGGTTCTAGTTTGTGCATTTCACATGGTGCACTTGGCGGATATTATGCGATTGGCCTCTTTTTTTTCCTCCATAATTGATCCCAAAAGTACTCCATAGCCTTCTTTTATTGTATATAACCTGTAAAGCATGAAATGCACTAATCAGAGAATTTTGCTATCACTTTTACCATAAAAACTATACAAGAAAGTGGTTCTTTTAGGGCTTAATCATAGTTCAATTCACCTATTATCAATTCACCTTTACTCGCTTGACTTGGCATCTCTCGAAGACTGATCTGAAGGTCTTTCTTTGGACCATAATGTGGACTTTTGGATAGGGTTAGAAAGAAAGGGTATCAAAGGCTCAAAACAATTCAAATGGGTTCAAAATTACAACTTTCGGAATCAATTCTCTTGCACAACCACAACTTCTGCCCCAGTTTCTTTTCTTGTGGACTTTTGGATTTTTACTTTCATGAGACCGAACCATGAGGCTGCCTACGTATCCTTAAAAGGAATCAGGTCGAACGTAGTTCATGAGACTACTTTTGTTGTTGCTATTTTTCTTTTTCTTTTCTTTTTCTTTTCTTTTTCTTTTTCTTTCTTTTCCCTTTTGTTGTTTTGTTGTTTTTTTTCTTATTCTTTTTCTTTCTTTTTTTTTCTTCCTTTTCCTTCTCTCTCTTTTTCTTCTTTTTCTTTTTTCTTTTTCCTTTACTTATCTTTTGCGCTTGCGTTTTTTAAATTTGCTACTGATTTCAAAAGAGGGGTATGAAAGAAAATAAATAAGGCTCAAAGGGGTAACAAAGGATAAAGTGTTTAGATAGCAGAACAAAATGCCTTCGTCATTCCAATTTTCAAAACATGCCAAGTACAAATAACACAGTTAAACAAACCACAGAAACATTCGTAACATCTTTTGATTGTACCAGACTTGATAACCATATCCACACATTTGCCTTCTACATCTGTTGAATACAAAGCACCATTGGACAACACTCTCACTCCCCTTACCATGAGCGACCCATGTCAATTTGGGCAAACTTGCCTTTAGCTTCAACCCGATGCGGCATGCTGCATTTCAATAGGGTTTTTTTATGTTCTATATGCCCCAGTTTCACATGGTTCGGGTAAATGATCTCAAAATGTCCAAATCTATTCTTATTTCCCTCAAGTGCCCCTATCATCTTCAAAATTATGTCATTGTTTCACGACTAAACTAACTTTTGGAGCCGAGGCTGAGAACTACGCATGCATGTCATGTCACTAGAGCCAACAGGAAGAGAATTGTAAAAAGAAAAGAGAACTAAACAAAAATGGCCAGAAATAACAGAAAGTAAAAATTGCATTATATAGACGGTGAAAGGGTTTGAAAAAAACAAGCATACTAAACTAGGATCACAAACCTGGAAGAAAACTAGGTAACACTAAATGAGTTGCTACGACTAAAGGAACTAAGCAAAATAAAAGGATAGAAGGGTTTGAGTCACAAGACAATATCCGGATTACAACCCTGAAATAACCTGGACAACAGTAATGACAACAAAATAAACCACCAAAACTCCTCCCTGGCTAACCAAGAAAGAGCGTCTTTCCAATCACCAAAATCGACATATTAGCCACTGACTTCTGCATCAACAATACTAGCAATTCACAAGTCTTCATCACATTGTTCTTAACAAATTGCTTTTGGGTTCCTTTTGTCGGCTCGTTCTTAAGATCAACCTTTGATAGTGCTGAAAGTTTGGTAGCACGTGGGCCTCCGAGGCTCCCAGAAGAATTCTCACATTCCTTTTCAAAATAAATCATACCCACCATATGCACAGGCGATGGACTTTGGCTAGTGTCTGCTGCATCTGGATTTTGCACGACAATGTCACCTGCATCAATAAGCTTCTAAATTGCTTTCTTCAGATTCCAACACTTCTCTATGTCATGCCCCGGGGCATCTGAGCAATATGCGCACCTTTGAGAAAAATCAAACTTCTTTGGAATAGGGTTTGGCTTTTTTATCTGAATCGACTTTGACATGTCCAATTTCCTTAGCCTCTAGAACCGACTGGCATATGACTCTCCCAATAGAGTGAAGGTTTTCTTCTTCTGTACCCTATCATTCTAAAATGCTTGATTGGGCTGGAAACCTGATCCTGGGGGGTTTCGGTAGGCTCGTGGGGGTGGATAGTCATTTTGTGGAGATGGGCACCAGGAAAGTGATGTACAACATTGGGAGTTATGTGGAGAGAAGTAACATTGGGGAGGGTCATCTGGTGCGCAAGGATATCCACGGGGACGATGTCGAGGCCGGAAGTGTTGAGCAGGAAGGCCCATTGGATCATATTTTCTATTTCTCTTTCTTCCATCCAAACTTACTGGGATGTTCTGAATGTCTTTTGAATAACTCATGATTTTACCTGACTTTATTCCCTCTTCTACCATCTCCCCCATTTTTAACATATCATTGAAAGACTTACCCAAAGCTGGGATCAAATGACTGAAGTAGGTGGGCCCTTGGTCTTGTAGGAAAAGCTCAACTATTTCTTTTTCACCAATCGGGGTACTGACTCGAGCAGCTTGCTCCCTCCATCTGAGCCCAAACTCCCTAAAGCTTTCCTCTGGCTTCTTTTCCATTTTAGACAGGGAGGAGCGATCTAGGATAACGCCTGATTTGTATTGAAAGTATCGAACAAAATCTTGAGCCATGTCACCCAGTGTTGGCCATTTACCAACATCTTGACGATTATGCCATTCCAAATCTGCCCCAGTCAAGTTCTTAGTGAAATATGCCATCAACAGATCATCTTTCCCTCCAACATTTCTCATTTCGCTGCAATAGACCCTTAGGTGGGCTACCAGATCTCCACACCCGTCATACAAGTTAAATTTTGGTACTTTGAACCCCGCGGGCAGGAGAACGTCAGGGGACACAGATAATTCTTTGTAATCCATGTTACACTGATCTCCCATTCCTTGCTTGTTCTTTAAGGACTGTTCTATGCCTTTCAGCTTCCTCGGTATCTCATCTCGCCCTTCTCTTCCTGTAACCTTTTAATTTTCAGCATGAAGCTCATCCCGGGAGCTCCTCTTGTATGAATCAAGAAACTTGTGGGCAACCTTTGAGGGGTAATGTTGGGCATCATGGGCTTTGAGTGGATATTCATTGTTGAGAATAATGGATATGATAGGAGGGCACTTTTGGGAAAATACAGTTAGAGGATGAGTGACGGAGCCACTAGGGTTGTTGGGAAAGCTGTGATAAGCGGGTGGATCTGGAGAGTTTGGAGGATCATTTGGCATTGTGTCCGGAGCTTGGGTAAGGGCAGCATCTAGAAAGCTAGGTGGTGGTGGGGGTGGTGTATTGCCATTCATTCAAGCCTGATACATATCTGCCATGTGTTGTCTTAACATCTTTACCTCTTCAACCAACCAATTGTCCTATTCAACCAACTGTTTTCGGGCACCGATATCAACCAACTCAGTTCCGTTGTTATCTGCCATTGCCTTTTGACTTTGTGTTGTAGAGAAGAGTTACCACTTTAAAAATCACAAACCAACCACCCTTCTGCTATGAATATAACAAATGAAGCCATTATGTTAGCGTTAGGGCATTTAACATAAGATAATGTCACTTTATGTGCATTACACCTAGCCGCAGTTATCGGTTCTAAAATGACTTCGAGGGTACAAAGGTCAGTTGGCATCATTCCAATTTGTCCATTTCAACATCTTTTTTCTTTGCTTTTCTAGCACTTGCTTGCTTATTTTCCTTCCTTTTTTTCCTTCTAATTATCACCCTTTTCTTTCCTCTCATTTCTCACATCCCATGATTTTACCTCTTTTTTCTTTATCTCTCTTTTTTTTTCTTTTTTTTCCCCCTTTTTTTTTCTTTTCTTTTTCTTTTGATAAATAAAAAAAATGATTCGGTCGAACCCTATGTAGATTGCCTACGTATCATGACCCCGCATTAATCAGATCTTTGCATAGCTCTGGAAGATAAAGGAAATAAACTGACGTTCTCTTTTTTTTCTTTTTCTTTTCTTTTCTTTTCACCTTAATGACTACTCTGATGAGAAAATAGAAATAAAAGAAGAAAATCCTTTTTTTTGAATTTTCTAGACGCACTATTCTATAGCATACTCAAGTTTAACGAACATATACATTTTCTTTTTTATAGCAAACACTCTATGGGAAACTATTAAAGAAAAATCCTACAAGAGAAAAATATTTTTTGATTCTTTTTTTTTTTTTTGAAAGGAAGTCCAAACAATAAACCAAAGAAAAATATTTTGAATTTTCATTTGATATCCCTGAAGAAAGATTTCGAAGCGAGAAATGAATAAAATAAAAGACATTTTTGGATTTCAGTTTTTGATTACCTAAAGAAAAAACTTTAAAGATAAACAAAAGAAAATTATGCTTCTTTTCTATGTACAATATCCTAAAGTTCTAGTGAAAATAAAAAAAATCATTTTTTTTGTTCGTTAATTTCCCAAAGAAGAACCTCAAAAATAAAATCTTTTTGGATTTTTGGAATTATCATCTTAAAAGAAAACTCTTAAAGAGGTACTAAAAGAAAATTCTCTTCTCTTTTTTTTTTAAATTTTTTTTAATGCACTAAAAGGAAATATAAAAGTAATTTTTATTTTAAGTTTTAGATATCAATTTCCTAAAGGAAAAACCGCCTCAAATAATTTTTTTTTAATTCCTAGAATTAGTATTCCAAAGAAAACTTCTAACGGAAATATAAAAACAATAATTTTTTTTTTTTTTTTTTTTTTTTTTTTTTTTTTTTTTTTTTTTTTTTTTTTTTTTTTTTTTCCTTTTTTTTTTTTTTTTTTTTTTTTGCTTTTTGACTTGTAACACATTTCCTAATACAAAATAAGAAATACAGTAACAAAAGACTAGGCAAACTTAACTATACTATTACAAACTCTAACATCACCTAAAAGACTAAATACTACTATACAGGGCTAGAGAGTAAAACATGAACAATTGACTCAAAAATATAAAATGGCTCCTCGAGCAGCTCCTGAATGTAGTGATCCTGGGTTATTTGTCATGCTCAAACTCTGGTAGGTAAATCCATACTTGTATGAGAAAACTTTAAACCAACACTATGTGAGACAATAACACTCCCTCTTGGACACATGCAAGACATGATTGAGGCTATTTCTGCAAAATGGCTTATTTGGCCAGAAGGTGACTAGAAGTGTAAAATTTGGCTAAGACCCCGCAAAGCCAAGAACCTAAGATTTACTAGGAAGATCAGACCCTATGTGAATTGCCTACATATCCCGCCCCGAAAGACGACAATCAGGCATGCGTAGTTCGTGCAGATTGGATACGAGCGATAATTAAAAAAATAACTAATTTTGAGAAAATATATTTTTTTTGCTTTTTCTTGAAAAATGATGAAACATGTAAAATTGTTTTGGATTTTCTTTTTCTTTCTTCTTTTTTTTTTGATTGATTTTTTTTTTTTTCGGAAAAAAAAAATGAAGGGGAAAGTGCAAACTCTTTTTTTGGATTTTTTATTTTCATTTTTTTTTTTTGGTTTTTCTTGAAAAAGTGTAAAAGAAAATTATAACTGATCCCCACTTGCTTCATTTTTATACTTCAACCTCTTCTTTTTCTTTTCATCATTCACCCTCAATTATCATTGGTCCGCCAAATAACACTTTTACCCCTTAAAAAAATACAATATGTAGCACATAGGATGCATCAAGATGGTATGTTAGTTTGGGTACACCTGTCCTACACGGACCCAACCCCTGTGTTGAGTCCCCAAAGTCAAATGCACATGATGCAAACAAACATTCCTACTAGGGATCCGGCATGAGGCTGAGTTATTCTAAGTTCAAAACATGGGCATTTGTTCTAGACTTGTGTATCCGAGCGGAGAACTCAAGCCGAGGAGGGGGCTACGTACCGGGAACCGAAAGGCCATCCGGCTTAGTAACTTGTCCGAGCCTCTTTCTTATTTCAAGGTATGACACTAACAGAATAGGGATTCACGACCAACTAGCACATCCCCTAAGATGAGAAGAGAAGGGTTTCGTAACAGTTTATATACAGTTCAGATAATATTAAAGCGGTAAAAGAAACTTTTAGCACATTAGGCCCAAACATGTAATAAAATTAGATAATATATAAAGCCAAATATAACAATTCATCTAAGCTCGAATTCGGAACCTTGAACCAGAAGTTATGGGTTCTTTTCCCCAGCAGAGTCGCCAGAGCTGTCACACCTCCTTTTTACTACATCCCCGCAAAGGGATGTAAGAGAGTTTTTTTTAATTTAAGTGGCAATCGAAATGAGATTATTTATTTCAATTAAAATTCTGAGTCTCCACTTGGGATAGTTTAATGGTGTCCCAAGTCACCGGTTTAAAGTCCCGAATCGAGGAAAGATTGATTCTGTATTATAGTCCGCGAACCAGAAATCCGAGTAAGGACATCTGTTAACCCGGAAGAAAGTGTTAGGTATTCCCGAGTTCCGTGGTTCTAGCACGGTCGCTCAACTGCTATAATTGGCCTAATTACTGATTTTAAAACAATTACAAGCTTATGTATAAATTTTAACTTTAACTGCTTTCAATTAATTTTAAGAAAAATTCAACGTCACATAAAACGTATTTTGAACCGCGTCACATAAATACATCCACAGTCCGCAACACATTTTATATAACATTATTGAGATTTGGATTTGGGTCACATAAATGCGCACCTGAGTTTAGGAAGGTAATTTTTAAAAAATAGCGTGCCTAAAACAACTACGCGCCTTCAAATTTGCGAGGGCCATGGAAAGTTCGCTAATGGCACACTTCAATTTCTAAGGACAAAAAATATTAGTTAAATGAGGGCCGTGCATTTAAGAATTTTGTTTGGCACGGCACGCCTCGAATCCAATTTTCAAAGAAAAAACCCAAACTAAGCTTTTGAGGGTCGTAAAGTATATCTTACTTAATACGGCACGCCTCAAACTAATTTAAAAGGAGTTAATTAATTAAAGAGGGCTTAAAGGACTTTGAAATTATCTTAGGCTAATGTTCAAAATGAATTCATACTAAGCACGACAAGTGAAATTAGAATTCCAAAACAATTTTCCAAATAAGCATTCCATTCTTGAAATCCTTACCAAAAGAAAATTCCAAAACGAGTTTCCAAAAAAACGGCCATAAGCAATAGCCTAGCAGAACGTTAGAAACATTATCACTTCCTTATGAGTTATTATTCAATGGACAAAGAGAAAGAGGCAACACTAATACATGCAGTTCAGAAAAGATACGAAAGATACGAATGGTTTACAGGTAAAATCTGATGCAGAGAAAACCATTCTACCTGCCATACGCTCACAGTGTTAACTTAAATAATGTCTCACATACTAAAATGGAAGACTGGCGTATCAATTCCTTATAGAATAATGCCATGTCAATTACACCAGCTGTATAGCCATATGTCTGAAACATCTGGATCAAATACCACACATAAAAATACCCTCTAACTTGAAATTATTCAATGTATATCTCTAATTCAAATGGGCAGTCCATATGCAAATTTCAACTATATGCATTTGGTATTTTCGCAATCTGAAACCAACTACTATCCACACTTAAGAAGAAAAACCAACCATGACAAAGAAAAGTCTAGTAAAAACTCGAAAGAGTTCACTTATCAGATATGGTTCAACAAGAGATATGCTCAAAATATAAGCAAAAGACTCAACATTACACATCACCAGCCTGTATTCAACCACGAGCAGGGGCAATTAAACAATTGTTACAGGTTCTGAATTCAAGCAGATTGTCGTTTATGAAGAAGATGCAGAAATTTCAGCAATGACTTTTAGAAGGAAAAAAAAAGAAAAAAAAAACATCTATACAAGGTTCTGCATTACACACAAAGGTAGCTAGGGCCATGTCAAGTTTTCATTCAACGTTGGAATTATTTTTACACATAGAGTGAACTGATTACAGTACCCTAACAATGTAATAGCAAAACAAACATTTGTACTATTTGAAATCAGACGTTGCTCGAACAAATGTGTACATCTGTGCATTGTGTATGAATCTACCTATATCCATGCTTCCAACTATTCTCAAGTATCAAAGAAATTTGTTGCAGCCAAAGCATGATATGAATAGAACACGATTAGCTTGGACTTATGGAAAATGATCAGATAAGTGCTCTGTTCCACTGCTCATAATCAAATAGGGGAAGGGAGTAAAATACACAAGCAGTAAGCTGAAGGAACTGAATTCAACAGTACCAGATTTCAAATTTTCTTTTTAAAAAGAAAACAAATCCTAGCTCGAGCTAGCAAACACACATGAATAAAGTTTCAGCCAAAAGTCGTGAAACACTCCTTCAAATCGCGTTATAATCTCGGGGCAGAATATAGCAAACACATGGATTTGATGTTGGATGGCTAATGTTTACATTCATTCTCAGTTTTTAACACAAGAAAAATAGCCAACAACTATCCCGCAAATTCATGGCTTGCTTCGAAAAGCAAAGAATAGAACTAAACTAACATGAACCTGCTAACTGGCAGATTCAATCCAACAAAAACCTAAATGGAAGAAACAAACGAGATACAAACTCAGAAATTCCATAACTGAAGAACAACTTAAAAAAATAGAGTTACATGGGGAAAAAGAAAATCAAACCTGAAGTTGCAAACTTCTGTTAATAATTACAACCTTAATAATACGCCTTTTGCCTTCGAATACTAGCGAGGTTCAGTAGCAACTCAGCAGAACAACAACAGAAAACCAAGTTTAAACTTCAATTCAGTTTTTTCATCTCTTTGGAACTCAAAGCCGGACTTAGAAAATAATAAAATAATGTGTATGCTTCTCTTAACCTTTGAAAGAAAATCTTCAGAGACGAGGGATTCGAAGCTCAAACATCCTCCAAATTTTCTCTACAATTTTGTTTTGAATCCAGAATTCTCTCCAAAATTTGAAATTCTCCCCAAAAATCTCTCTGCCCTTCTCTCCCAAGAAAAGCCTCTAGTTATCGGGCCAACACTTGATGAATGAAGGGCTGGGATCAATCGAAATCGATCCCACGCTCCCCATTCATCCAGCATATGCCTTCTAGAGGCTTCCATCTCGTGAGAAGGGGATGGGGACGAGAGAATCTGTCAGAGGCCGATACAAACATGGTGACGAGGAGAGAGGGGGAATGCATGGGGTGGATTTGAGCTCACTCGCTTGAGATTTGGCAAGTTGAATGTAGCTGAGATGGAGAAGAAGATGAACAGTGCGCGTCTTTGGGGATTTAGGGATTTTTGGGTCTCTATATGACTATCTGTATATTTGGGCGTGCGGGGCGGGTTTGGGGTAATTTGGGGCTGGACTGGGGTAATTTGGCGGAAATAGTTGGGTTTGGGAGATTAGAATTAAAGAAGGCCCGAAATTGGACTCTCTTCTTTTCCCTTTTAAATTCCCTTTCTTTTTGTTTATTTTTCTTTTCCTTCTTTTTCTTTAATTAATTAAACTTAAATTAAAAAATCCTAAAAGTAATTAATTTACTAAATTAAGCTAAAAACCTAACATAATATTTACAAGAATTAATTACTTCTAAATTAAAGGGGAAAATTATTGATTTATAATTAAAAGGCTAGAAATGCAAAAGTAAACCAATTTTGTGATTTTTATATTTTTAATAACGCACCTAATTTAATAATTAACCTCAAACTGTGAAAATAGATCCTAAATGCAAATGCAATGTATTTTTTTTGTGCTTTTCATGATTTAAATAAAATAAACATGCACACAAATTATCACAAAATCCTATAAAATTGTAAAAAATGGAGAAAAATTATTTGTCTTGAATTTATGGGAGTAATTCATATAGAGAAAAACTCACGTGCTCACAGGGGCCAGTTTCAGCACGGCAGAGGCCGACAGTTCCGACTGGGTCAGTCTTATCGCCCAGGTTATCGAGGGGCGTCCTCGAGTCATGGATCCCAGAGTTCAGACCAGGGCCATTCTTCACTTAGTGCCCTCCCAGCTTAGAGCTCATCCCGTGCCCCACCTGTTCAGGGCTCTTCTACGCCGAGTGCATCTACTGGTCACTCCAGTACGAGTGGTTCTCATCAGTCCCCTTCCCCAGTACCCAGGAGTTATTATGAGTATGGCGAGGTAGGCCACATATGGAGGCAGTGTCCCCGCCTTATTTCTAGTTCATCCTAGCAAAGGGGACAGTCATCAGCTTCAGCTCCAATTGCTCTACTACCACCCGCCCAACCAGCCAGGTATGGGGATCAGTCAGCCAGGGGTCGCCCTAGAGGGGGAGGCCGATCAGGGGGCAGTCAGGCCCATTTTTATGCTATGCCAGGCAGATCCAATGTCATTGCCTCCGATGTTGTCATTTTAGGTATTATTTGAGTCTTCCATAGAGATGCCTCTATGTTATTTTATCATTGTTCCACTACTCTTATGTGTCATCGTACTTTGCTCGCTATTTGGGTACTCCTCGTGAGTTTCTCGCTTTACCTATTCACGTATCTACCCCGGTGGATGATACTTTTGTTGTAGACTGTGTGTGGTGATTATTGGGGGCCTGGAGACCCAAGTTGATCTTTTGTTATTGAGTATGGTGGATTTCGATGTCATTCTGGGCATGGATTGGCTATTTCCGTGTCGTGCTATTCTAGACTGTCATGCTAAGATAGTCACTTTGGCTATGTCGGGTGTGCCACGGATCTAGTGGCGAGGTGTGACTGATTATGTTCCTAGCAGAGTGATCTCTTTCTTGAAAGCCTAGCGTATGGTTGGAAAGGGTTATCCTTTGTATCTTGCCTTTGTGAGGGATGTCGGAGCTGAGACTCCCAGTATTGATTCTGTCCCAGCTGAGAGGGATTTCCTTGATGTATTTCCTGCAGACCTGCCGGGTATGCCACTAGACAGGGATATTGATTTTGGTATTGACCTGGAGCCGGGTACTCAGCCCATTTCTATTCTGTTGTATTGTATGGCACCAGTGGAGCCGAAGGAGTTAAAGGAGCAGTTTCAAGAACTCCTAGATAAGGGGTTCATCCGGCCTAGTGTGTCACCTTAGGGTGCGCCAATTCTGTTTGTGAAGAAGAAGGATGGCACTATAGGAATGTGCATCGATTATAGGCAATTGAACAAAGTAACAGTTAAGAACAAGTATCATTTGCCTCGCATTCATGATTTATTCGACCAACTTCAGGGAGCAAGGGTATTCTCCAAGATTGATCTCCATTCGGGTTATCACCAGTTGAAGATCAGGGATTCGGACATTCTTAAGACGGCCTTCAGGACCAGATATGGTCACTATGAGTTCCTAGTTATGTCTTTTGGGCTGACCAGTGCCCCGGCGGCATTCATGCATCTGATGAACAGCGTGTTCCTCCCTTATCTTGACTCATCTGTTATAGTTTTCATTGATGATATTCTTGTATATTCGTGTAGTCAGGAGGAGCACGTGGAGCATTTGAGGATTGTGTTGTAGAGATTAAGGAAGGAGAAGCTTTATGCAAAGTTCTCAAAGTGTGAATTTTGGCTCAGTTCAGTGGCATTCTTGGGACACGTGGTGTCTAGTGAGGGGATTCAGGTTGATCCAAAGAAGATAGAAGTGGTGCAGAGTTGGCCCATACCTTCCTCAGCTACTGAGATTCGTAGTTTTCTTGGTTTGGCAGGCTATTATCGTCGGTTTGTTAAGGGATTCTCATCTATCACATTTCCCTTGACCAAGTTGACTCAAAAGGGTGCTCCATTTGTATGGTCGGACGAGTGTGAAGAGAGCTTTCAGAAGCTCAAGACAGCTTTGACCACAGCTCCAGTGTTGGTTTTGCCATCAGCTTCAGGTTCATATACAGTGTAATGTGATACTTCGAGAGTAGGGATTGGTTGTGTATTGATCCAGGAGGATAAAGTTATTGTATATGCGTCTCATCAGTTGAAACCCTATGACAAGAACTACCCCGTTCATGATTTCGAGTTGGCTGTCATAGTTCACGCGTTGAAGATTTGGAGGCATTACTTGTATGGCGTGTCTCGTGAGGTATTCATTGATCATCGCAGTCTTTAGCATTTGTTCAAGCAAAAAGATCTTAATTTGAGATAGCAGAGATGGTTGGAGTTGCTTAAGGATTATGACATCACTATATTGTACCATCCGGGGAAGGCCAATGTGGTGGCCGATGCTTTGAGCCGAAAGGCAGTGAGTATGGGGAGTTTGTCATATATTCCAGTTGGGTAGAGATCTCTTGTGATTAATGTCCAGGCTTTAGCCAATCAGCTCGTGAGATTGGATATTTCTTAGCCTAGTCGGGTGTTAGCTTGTGTAGTTTCTCGGTCTTCCTTATATGATCGAATCAGAGAGCGCCAGTATGATGATCAGCATTTGCTTGTCCTTAGGGACAGGGTTCAGTATGATGATGCTAGGGATGTGACCATTGGAGATGATTGGGTGTTGAGAATGTAGGGCCAGATTTGTCTGCCTAATGTGGATGGGCTTCGGGAGTTGATATTGGAGAAGGCCCATAGCTCGCGGTATTCCATTCATCCAGGTGCCGCGAAGATGTATCAAGATATTAGATTGCATTACTGGTGGTGGAGAATGAAGAAAGATATCGTGGGATTTGTAGCTCTGTGTCTCAATTGTCAGCAGGAGAAATATGAGCATCAGAGACCGGGTGGCTTGCTTCAGCAGATGGTTATTCTTGAGTGGAAGTGGGAGATGATCACTATGGATTTTGCTGTTGGACTTCCTCGGACTTTGAAGAAGTTCGATGCTATTTGGGTGATTATGGATAGGATGACCAAGTCTGTGCATTTCGTTCCTATCAGTACTACTTTTTCTTCAGAGCAGATGGCAAAGATATATATTCGGGAGATTATTCAGTTGCATGGTGTCCCAGTTTCCATCATTTTAGATCGGGGCACTCAGTTTACTTCCCAGTTTTGGAAGTCTATTCAGCGAGAGTTGGGTACTCGGGTGCAATTGAGCACAACTTTTCACCCTCAGATAGACGGGCAGTCCAGGCGCACTATTCAGATATTGGAGGATATTGTACGCACTTGTGTTATTGATTTCGGAGGTTATGGGATCAATTTTTACCGCTTGCAGAGTTTGCTTATAATAACAGCTACCAGTCAAGTATTCGCATGGCTCCATATGAGGCTTTATATTGGAGGTGGTGTAGATCTCCAGTTGGTTAGTTCGAGCCCGATAAGGCTAGGCTATTGGGGACAGATTTGGTTCAGGTTGCCTTAGATAAAGTGAAGATAATTCAGGAGAGACTTCGTACGGTGTAGTCGAGGCAAAAGAGTTATGTTGACAGGAATGTTCAAGATGTGTCTTACATGGTTGGTGAGAAGGTCCTGTTGAAGGTTTCGCCCACGAAGGGTGTTATGACATTTGGAAAGAAATGGAAGCTGAGTCTGCGGTTTATTGGGACTTTTGAGGTACTTATGAGGATTGGGGGCGGCTTATGAGCTTGCCTTACCAACCAGCTTGTTGAGTGTGCATCCGATATTTCATGTTTCTATGCTCCGGAAGTATATTGGGGACCCGTCCCATGCTCTAGGTTTCAGCACAGTTCAGTTGGAGGGTGATTTGACTTATGATGTAGAGCTAGCAGCTATTTTGGAGCGTCAGGTTCAAAAGTTGAGGTCAAAGGATATAGCTTCAGTGAAGGTGCAGTGGAGAGGTCGGCCCGTAGAGGAGGCTACCTGGGAGACCAAGCGAGAGATGCGGAGCGTATATCGCCACCTGTTTGAGGCTTCAGGTATGTTTCTCGTTCGAAGACGAATGTTTGTTAAGTTGGGAAGGATGTGATGACCCGACCAGTCGTCTCATGAGTTATCACTCTGTTTCCCCTATTTTTGCTTCCTTATGCTTCGTTATCCATGTTTTGTGGTATCGGATTGGTCGGATCGAGTCCGGAATGATTTTGGTAAGGTTTGAGATACTTAGTCTCTTTTAAGAAGGTTTAAGTTGGAAAAGTCAACTGGATGTTGACTCACGTGTCAGAGGGCTCGGATGTGAGTTTCGATGGTTTGGTTAACTTTGGGAGGTGATTTTTGACTTAGGAGTGTGACGGAATGGGTTTTGGAGGTCCGGAGTAGAATTAGGCTTGAATTGGCGAAGTTGATATTTTGGCAATTTCTGGTTGGTAGGTGAGATTTTGATATGAGTTTCGGAATGGAATTTCGAGAGTTTCAGTAGCTTCGTTATGTCATTTGGGGGGTGTGTGCAAAATTTCAGGTCATTTGGACATGGTTTGGTTGGGTTTTTTATCGAAAGCGTATTTTAGAAGATTTTAGAAAACTTAAGCTTGAATCCGATGTGTTTCGAGTAATTTGATATTGTTTGAGGTGTTTTGATAATTGGAACAAGTTTGAATAAGGTGTTAGGATGTGTTGGTGCTTTTGGTTGAGGTCCCGGGCGCCTCGGGTGAGTTTCGGGTGGTCAATCAGACCATTTTTGGAGTTTGAAAGTTGCAGAAATTGCAGGTTCAGTGTTGCAGAAGAATTGCCCTTCGCGATCGCGTGGGGTGTATCGAGATCGCGTAGAAGGATTTGAGGGCGGCCAGAATTAAGCCTTCGCATTCGCGTGAGAGGCTTCTCATTCGCATAAGGCTGGGGAGCTGTGCATCGCATTCACGAGAGGGCACTCGCGATTGCGTAGAGGAAGATGAGCTGAAGGTCATTTGTGCATCGCGTTCGCGTAGGTGAGACCGCAATCGCAAAGGTGGAGGAGGCAGAAGCATCGCATTCGCATGGTCCTGGTCGCATTCGCATAGTGTAATTTTTGGGAGTTTAAAATTTGTTCTTCGCGATTGCGATGAAGGAAAAACAGAATTGGGCAGAATGTTTTAAGTCTTTTCATTCGCGATTTTGGGTCTATTTTCACCCATTGTTGATCATTTTGAAAGCATCTTGGTGGAGATTAAAGAGGGATTCAAAGGGAATTGATTGGAGGTAATATTTTTAATTTAAAACGCGTTTCTATTGTGAAATCTACCTAGACAATCATGGAACTTAAGCTAAAAATAGAAGAACTAGGGCTTGGGATTTTAGAATTTTGATTTGGGGATTTGGAGGACCAATTGGGGTCGGATTTGAGAACTTTTGGTATGTATGAACTCATGGGGAGATAAGGAACCTGTTGATGTAAAAGTTTTTGAGTTTTGAGAAGTGGGCTCGGGGGTCGGGTTTTGCTCATTTCGGGATTTCTGGCATTTTTTCAATTGTTTTTGCTTGGGTTTTGTTCCCTTAGCATGTTGTGACATATTCGTTCTGATTTTGGTTAGATTCGACGTGCGTGGAGGCCGACTCGAGGGGCAAAGGCATTGCAAGCTAGAGATTTAGCTGGTTCGAGGTGAGTAATAAATGTAAATGATGCCCTGAAGGTTTCAAACCCCGGGTTTGCACATCGTAATGCTATATTGAGGTGAGACACGCACTTGACGACGAGCGTGGGGTCATTTACTATTGGGGATTGTGACTTTGTCTGTCCCGATTGATGATTTTACCACATATTTGACTGATGCTTATTTGTTATCATCATGACTTGGGCTGAATGCCATATTTGGGCTTCGTGCCAACTATTTGAACCCTTCAGGAATTTTTATTACTATTTCCTCATTGTTTTGACTTATTACTTGACCTCAGTCCTGATAATTTCTACTGTTTTACTATTCAGCCATTCTTTCTAAGATTTTAAGACGTAAATGATATTTAAATGATATTTGGGCTAAAAATACTATTTTACTATTGCCCGAGGGGCTTGTGATAATTTTTCGGACTTAGTAAGGACGAGGGACTATATTATGAGGAACACTGATACTGATTTGAGGCTGAGGGCCTGAGTTACATATAGTCCATGAGGTGGCTTGACTGATATGAGGCCGAGGGCTTAGATTGATGCCACGAGACGGCTTGTGATCGCGCTTGGGCCGTAAGGGGCCCCTCCAGGAGTCTGCACACCCCCAGTGAGCGCGGGTACCCATTTGTGATATGAGATTGAGCCCGAAAGGCTGGCCCTATATTGAGATATGGCTCGAGGGGCGGATTTGTGGATACTGAGCCCGAGGGGCAAACTTATGTCTGTTACTTTACATTATTTACCTGTTTTACCTGTTGAAAAGAGTTTTACTGGCTTTTTACTAATTTAGTGTTTTCAAACGATGTTTTACTGCTTCATTATAGAATACTTTGTGCTTTGTGTGATTTCTTATCTTCGGTCATTATTTATACTTGTTACTCACTAGGTCGGAGTACTCACATTACTCCCTGCACCATGTGTGCAGATTCAGGCGTTGTTGGTCCTACTCTGGAGTGTTGATTCCTCCAGTCTAGGCGGTGTTTCGGAGACTACGAGGTAGCTGTTGGCGTTCGCAGCCTCCCTTATCTTATTATCTTCTATGTTCTTCAGACACTTGTATCAGATACTGTATTTAGTAGACTTGTATCAGGATTCGTAGTTGCTCACGACTTGTGACATCCCGGTTTGGGACGTGTCGGGATGGTTTTTTTGCTATTTTGTGTTATTTAATTATGCTTAGACCTTTATTATGATATTTAACTATTTAATACTGAGTAATTGTTTATTGGCTGGTCTTGTTTTCATGAGAGGCGCCATCACGACTGGCTTCGGGGCTAGGGTCGTGACAATGAATCGTCGATTTATTTTCAGGTTGTTTGGAATAGATTTGGAAGAATGAACTTCGTCATTGAAGCTTTAAGTTAGAAGAGTTAACCAAGTTTGATTTTTGTGTATTTGACCCCTGAATCGGAGTTTTGACGGTTTTGGTAGGTCTAGATGGTGATTTTAGACTTGGGCATATGTCCGGATTTGCATTTGGATGTTTCTTGAAGGTTCTAGTGTTAATTGGCGAAAGTTGGCAATTTGGAGTTTTGGAATGTTCATAAGTTTGACTGAAAGTTAACTTTAGTGAAATCGGGTTCGAATTTTAGTTTCGAAAGTTGGAATAGTTTTTTTTATGTCTTTTGGAACTTGTGTGCAAAACTTGATGTCATTCCGAGTTGAATTGATATGGTCTGACACGAGTTTTCAAAGTTGAAAGTTCAAAGGTTTATTAAGTTTGATTTGAGGTATGATTAGTAGTTTTTTTTATGCTATTTGATGTGATTTGAAGCTTCGAATAAGTTCATATCATATTTCAAGTCTTGTTGGTATGATTGAATGGGGTCCCGTGGGGCTCGGGTGTGTTTTGGATCATTGGTTGAGAAACTAGTTAAGTTAAGGATTTGGAGTTTGACCATGGTCAATATCGGGTCAAGATGACCTCTATTCTATGTTTCGAGTGCGCGAGGGGGTTTGTAACAAGTTTTATGGTTGAAACGCAAATATGGTTTGTGTCTGGGAAGATCTGAATGACTTTTGGGTGCTAAAATAAAAATTAGTTCGTAGCCGATTTTCTGGTGTAAAATAATTAAGAAAATGTCATTTTTAATCCCTTAAATTTCCAGATTTTATTTAAAACTTCAAAACATTATATTTCCTTCATTTTAAGGCCAACGTGGGTGATTCAAGAGCCTAACTTGATAGAAATTTCACAAAAAATCCATTGGAGGCATCAAAAGTGAGTTTTGGGATTATTTGGCACATAAAACGAGCAGAACAATTGGGAAAAAATATTTAATATTTTGAGTTGAGGAGCTCGAATATGGGCAATGTTTGAAGCATTTTTACCATATGAATTGGAATAAGTGTTCTTTACTCGATTGTGGTTATATTTCATGAATCTAATTTCATTTTTGCTAATTGGATTGTAAATTTTAAAGAGAAAATGTGGGGTTTTGTCCAAAGTTTTATAGAGTGAATTGTTTAATTTTGAACATTGATTCAAAGTCGGATTTGGGTGAAACTAATATAGTTGTGCTCGTAATTGAATGAGTTGTCGGATTTTGTAAGTTTCATTGGGTTCTGAGGCATAGGACCGAGTTTGACTCTTTGGTCGATTTCGGGATTTTTATTAAAGATTCGACCTTTATTAATTGGGTTTACTCCCTATTGAATTATTTGATGTATTTGAGTTTCTTTTGGCTAGTTTCGAGCTGTTGAGAGGCCGATACACGTAGGATGGCATTTTGGAGCATCGTTTGGCTTGCTCGGTATTGGATTTGGCTTATTCGAGGTAAGTAACACTTCTAAACATGGTGTTGAAGGTATGAAATACCGAATTGCATGTTATGTGTTTGATGTTGAGATGACGCGCATGCTAGGTGACGGGTGTGTGAGCGTGCACCGTGTGAATTGTGATTTAGTCGGTTCCATGGAATTGTGTAGCTATCTTCTCTGGATATTTTCATTGTACTCTATGTGTTAGAACACCTGAGCTGTAAGTCATGCTAGAAATCATGCTTAGGCATATATTGGTATTATTGGAACCCACCGAGGTCATTTTTGTTTGTCGAATTATATGTTTAAATCGAATTTTTGTACTCAGTCATATTTATTCATTGCATACCATATCTCAGTCTTTGTTGCTATTTATTGAAATATAATATTATCATTTTTAGACTAGTTTCACAACATTGTATGCCCGAGAGACTAGAGAGTTTGATGACTGAGTGAGGCTGAAGGCCTGATTATGAGTGATATTTATAGGGTCGGACTGCACGCCATAGCCTACTTTATTGATTTATGCTGGAATCTGGCTTATTATAGTGCTTGGTCTATCATACCCCCAATGAGCGCAATTGATTTATATTAGGGAAGGATCTTCTCTGGGTAGTAAATTAAAGTGTAGTAAATTAGTGTGTAATAAGAGACTAAAATACGTAATTATAACCTATCATCGTTATATATCTAGATCTAGTTAAAAAAGATTCAATTGACAAGAAATATAAAGTAAGAATATATCCAGTATTCAGTGTCTTCTTGTCTTGTATTAGAAACGAAGAAGAGCATCCATTAAAAGATGATTTGCTTCTTCCTAAACACTCGGTATCAATCTCAATGGTAATAATAGTGCATTTAATAAGATAAATATTTATAACATTAGATTAAAACACAATTTATGCAAATTGCATGATAGAATTAAAAAGATAATTTTTTTTTTTTGTTGGTAATTAGAAAATTTTATTAATTACCTATGAGAATTACAAGCCATGGGAGATTACTCCAGATCTGCCCCTATCAAAAATAGCACAAAATATCCATGCCATTGTCTACTCTACAACATTCCATTCTAGACACAATTTCTAAGTTGCTACTATAAAGAATTCACATATTCATGTAAGACTCTATTGTTTCTAACTCTAATACATAGAGTAGTCTTCAGTGAGTGTACTAGAGCTTTTGCATCGCTGGATTTGTTCTGAAATACTTTTTTATTTCTTTCGATCCACGCATCATCTACTATAGCAGCAAACCCAGCTTTAAGTAGCTTGCCTCGTGCACTTTTACCCTTTGAGTTTTGTAACATTCAATGTCATTCCTGTTCCCAACTAAGTATGGTTCTTCTCCATTTCATCCACTCCAAAATTTTCTCCCAAGCACCTCTTACATAAGAGCACTGAAAGAATAAGTGGTTAAGGATTCATCAGCTACATTACATAAGACACATGTTGCATCCACATTCATACCCAGCCCAACCTAACTTCCTTTGTTCTCAATCTACCATGTAGTGCAATACATAGAATGAATACTTGTTTAGGACATGAGACATTATGATAGATTAGGTTTCTCCATGGCACAGTACTAACATCACCTCTTAAGCATCTATACATAGAAGAAATTTGAAATTTGCCTTTCTAGACAATCTGATTATGAACAATCATGTCAAACATGTACTTTCTCATATTAAAGATTTTCCTAACCATCCAGGATGCAGTTTTTGGGCTTTCCATTAGGTTAACATCCTGTTTTTTTTTTTTTAATTTTATAATATGTGTGGACCAGGCAATCCAAAACATCTCCTTATTATGGCTAAGTGCCCGAAACAGCTTACATAGAGCAGCTTGGTTCTAGAGCCTCATCTTCAATACATTGAGCCTACTTGCACTCCTAGCTAGTAAAAATGAATATATTGATCAACTAAACAAAAGGTTGATTGGAAAATTTTTGTGATGACCCAAAAGTTTATTACTTATTTTTAAATTAAATTATGTGCTTTCGAGGCCTTGAAAACCTTATTTAGAGTCACCTCAATTTGCGTGTGCAGTCAGGGCGCGTAGCCAGAAAGCTTAAATGAGAAAATGTGTGAAAAATAATAAGTTTTGACAATAAAATGAATTAATTTAATTTTGGTTAACGTTTTGTATAAACGGTCCCGGACCCATGATTTGACGATTCCGGAGGGTTCGTAGGAAAGTATGGGACTTGGGCGTATGCCCGAATCGAATCCCGAGGTCCCAAGCCCGAGAAATAAATTTTTGAGATAAATTGTTTTCCAAAATTGTTTATAAGGTTTTGAAATGAAAGTTGATTAGAACACGATGGTATCGGGCCCCTATTTTGGTTCCGACACCCGGTACAGGTCTTATATATGACTTAAGATATTTCTGTGAAATTTGGTGAAAAATGGATGTCGTTTGACGTGATTCAAAACTGAAGAAAATTTAATGTTTTAAGAAGTTTGAAAGAATTCATGGATTTTGAGGTTTAATTCAATGTTTATGATGTTATTTTGGTAATTTGATCGCACGAATAAGTCCGTAGGATATTTTTGAGGTTGTGTGTATATTTGGTTTGGAGCCCCAAGGGCTCGGTTGAGTTTTGGATAGGCCATGGTTGCATTTTGAACTTTGAAAAATAGTTGGTATGTTCTGATCTGCAGGCTTCGCATTTGTGAAGCCAGTCTCGCAAATGCGAGCCATGCATCGCAAATGTGAAAATGGGACTTGGGCAAGCCTGATCGCAAATGTGACCAAATGGTTCGCAAATGCGACATTTGTCATCGCAAAGCGAAGCTTCCCTTTTCCGCTTGAGGTCGCAAATGCGACCAATCTATCGCAAATGCGACATAATGATTGCAAATGCGAATACTGGGAATTTTTGAAGGTTTCATAAATACGAACCCTGTTTTGCATTTCCCACATTTGCAGAGGTCGGGGTTCGCAATTGCGAACCCATGTTTGCAATTCCCACATCTGAGACCTGCAATTTTACACTTAGCCGATTTTAAACCCCATTTTTCATATTTTCTCAAACCCAAACTCACTTAGGCGATTTTTCAAGAATTCTCTCTTTTCCAAATCAATTGCAAGTCATTTTTAACCAACTTTCTTTAACTCGTATCATCTTTTTACATGATTTCAACTTAAAATCAAGGATTTTCATGGGGAGAATTGGGTGTTTTGGGTAAAACCTAGGTTTTTAAAATATTGAGGATTTGGACCTCGATTTGAGGTCCAATTTCAAAACAAATTATATATTTGAGTTCGCGGGGGAATGGATGATCGGTTTTGGTTCAAACTTCGGGTTTTGACCACATGGGCCCAGGGGCAATTTTTGACTTTTTTGGGTAAAACTTTGGAAAATTCATTTTCATGCATTCAAATTGATTCAATTAGCATTTATTGATGTAGTTAAGTAATTTATGATTAGATACAAGTGAATTGGTGCTGGAATTAAGGGATAAAGCTATAATTGAAACTTGAATTATGTTCGTGGCATCGAGGTAAGTGTTTGGTCTAACCTTAGCTTGAGGGATTAGGATTCGAGTCATAATTGCTATGTTATAATTGTTGTACGACGTATAGGCATGGTGACGAGTATCTATATGTCGGAGTCAATCATGCTCGTGGGTCTTATATTGTGATTTTCATGACTTCGTTGTATTATCTATGATTAGAGGTGATTTTTAACTGTTGTGACAAGTTTGTGGAAGAAATTGTGACCTTTGAATATTGAGGAGCATTGGCTCAAGCTATATTACGAATTGTGAAAGTATATGAGTTGATTGAACCCTTTGGAGCATTGGCTGAAGTCGTAAGTGATTTTGTGAAGTAAAAGTGAAAAAGAGAAAGAAGTTATTGTGTTGATACCCTTTCAAGGTTATTGTTGATTTATCGGTTATCTCCCTTGCCGGGATGTGAATATTATTGATGTTGTTCCCTTGGCGGAATTTAAGTGTTTAATTGTTGTTCCTTTGCCGGGAGTTCTATTATAATCTTGTTTATTCCCTTACCCCATTGTTTGTGATTGTTGTTTGGGTGAGGAAGAATGTTAAAGCACGAAGGGTAATGCCGTGCATGATTTTCAGGAAAGAGTGTAAAGCACGAAAGGTGATGTCATGCCGCACGGTGTACCATTCAACATTGATTCTATGAATTATATGGTGAGGAAAGAGAGTAAAAGCACGAAGGGTAATGTCGTGCACATTTTATTATATAATTACTTTGGTGAGGACGAGAGTAAAAGCATGAAGGATGATGTCGTGCACTTATTGATTTCTGATTCTTTATTGATGTCTGAGTTATGTTGTTTTCTTCGTTACTTGATGACTTTTACCCGGAATTGTTATCTTCCCCACAGTATGCTCCCCCTCCCATATTGATTGGTTATCTCTGTATTTCCTTTCCGCTGTATATATTTGAACTGCACATGTTTATGTGGTAGTCTGGTCTAGCCTCGTCACTACCTCGCCGAGGTTAGGCTAGGCACTTACCAGCATATGGGGTCGGTTGTGCTGATGCTACACTCTGCACATATGTGCAGATATCGGAGCAGCGTTTGGTCAGCAACAGTAGTTTGGGAGCCAGCCTTTAGTCCACCGAGACACTAAGGTAGCCTTGCAGGCGTCCGCAGGCCCAACGTCCCCTCTATCCTTTGTTTTGTTCTGTTATTACTTGTATTTGAGACAAACAATATTAATTTCTTTCAAACAGTTGTACGTAGTAAATCTTAGTAGTCCGTGAGTGTTGTGACACCAGTTCTTGGGTAGAGGCATATGTTGATTTCCGTATTGTTTGGCTTATTTTGTCTAAGTCTTCCGCTTTAATCTCATATTCCGCAATTATTTAGATGTTTATCGCTTGTTGTTATAATTTAAAAAGGATTAAAATAAAAGAGTTAAGAATTTACAATTCAGTGGCTTGCCTAGCTTCTACGAGTAGGCGCCATCATGGCTCCCGAGGGTAGGAAATCAGGGTCGTGAAAAGTTGGTATCAGAGCTCTAGGTTACATAGGCCTCACAATTCACAGACAAGCTCAGTAGAGTCTGAGAGATCGATACCAAGACGTCTGTATTTATCCCCCAAAGGCTACAGAGTTAGGAACAGTTTTACATTTGTTCTTTCTTGTCGTGCGGTTTGGTTTCTCAATGCTAGTTGAATTTCTACTCTGTTCTTTCGCAGATAGCGAGAACACGCGCTTCTTCATATATCGATCAACAGCCCGAGCCCCGAGCGGCTCCTACAAAGGGTAAAGGGCGAGGCCGAGGCAGGGGCAAAGCTCAGCCCAAGGCAGCAGCACACATAGCGGAGCCTCAGGTCAATTTTGATGACGATGTTCCAGCCCCAGTAGTTTTGGTATGCCCAACTCAGGTCCTAGAGGGGTTTATTGCCACCCCAGTACTTCAGGATGCTCTGGTTCGTCTAGTGGGCCTTATGGAGAGTGTCACCAGTGGAGGTTTACTTCTTGTAGCAGCAGCCGTCTCTCAGGCTAGAGGAGGAGCCCAGACTCCTGCTACTCACACTCCGAAGCAGCTAGCTCCCTAGATTCAGACTTCAGCAGTTCAGCTAGTTGGAGCAGCTCAGCCGAGCGTGGTAATCCAGACCGATGATGGAGCAGCTATGTCTACCAATGTTTTGTGCATATTGGACAGGTTCACCAAGCTCTTCACTACTATCTTCAGTGGTGTATCTACTGAGGATTCTGAGGATTATCTGGACAATTGTCACGAGGTTCTTCGGAACATGGGGATTGTTGAGATCAATGGGGTTGATTTTGCTACATTTCGCTTGTCTGGACCCGCCAAGACTTGGTGGAGGGTTTATTGCTTAGCTAGACCAGCAGGATCGCCAGCCTTGACCTGGGAGCAGTTCACGCAGCTATTTCTAGAGAAGTTTCTCCCTATTACTCAGCAAGAGGGCTATCGGAGGCAGTTCGAGCGCCTTCAGTAGGGATCCATAATTGTCACCCAGTGTGAGACTAGATTCGTAGATTTGGCTCGCCATGCCCTTATTATACTCCCCACTAAGAGGGAGAGAGTGAGACGGTTTATTGATGGACTCATCCAGCCGATTCGTCTTCAGATGGCCAGAGAGGCTGGGAGTGAGATATCCTTCCAGGAGACGGCCAATGTGGCCCGGAGGGTTGAGATGGTATTATCATAGGGGGTAGTCATAAGGCAGACAAGAGACCCCGTCAGTCCAATAGATTCACTGGTGCCTCGTCTGGAGGTAGAGATTCGTATGATAGGGGTCATCCTCCTAGGCCCTTTCAGTCAGCACTCCAGGTTTCTCACGGTGCTTCAGGTGGCCGTGGTTCTCACACGTAGTATTCTGATCAGCAACCCTATAGTGGACCGTCAACTCCTATCAGTGCACCGCCGCTTCAGAGTTTTCGGGGTGGTCATTCAGGTCGACCAGGTTAGCAGTCTCAGCAGGCGAGGGCTTGTTACACTTGTGGTGATACGGGTCACATTGCTAGGTTTTGCCCGCGAGCACCAATTAGCTCTCAGCATCAGGGTTCATGTTCCATGGTTTAGGAACCAGGTGTTCCGCAACCTACCCAGCCAGCTAGAGGTGGGGGTAGAGGTGCTAGAGGTGGAGCTCAGGCTGCTAGAGGTGGAGGCCAGCCAGCAGTAGACCGACCTATAGATGTAGTTCAGGGTACCGGGGCCCAGCCCTGATGTTATTCTCTTTAGGCCAGGCCCGAAGCTGAGGCTTCAGATGCAGTTATTATAGGTACGGTTCTGCTTTGTGATGAGATGCTTCAGTGTTATTTGATCCAGGGTCTACGTATTCGTATGTGTCATCTTATTTTGCCCCATACCTGGTCATGCCTAGTGATGCATTGAGTGTTCTTGTTTATGTGTCTGCACTGGTGGGTGATTCAATTGTGGTTGATCAAGTCCATTGCTCTTGTATTGTGGTGATTGGGGGTCTTGAGACTCGTGTAGATTTGTTGTTTTTAGGCATGGTTCACTTCGATATTATATTGGGGATGGACTGGTTATCACCTTACAATGCTATCTTGGACTGCCATGCCAAGATTGTGACCTTAGCTTTACCGGGTATGCCTCATTTAGAGTGGAGAGGGACTTCTGGTCATTCTACACGTAGTGTTATCTCGTATGTGAAGGCTCGACATATGGTCGAGAAGGGGTGTTTGGCCTATTTGGTGTATGTTCGTGATTCTAGTGCTGAGATTCCCTCTATTGATTATGTGCCCGTTGTTCATGAGTTCCCTGAGGTTTTCCCTTCAGACCTACCAGGTATGCCACCTGACAGGGATATTGACTTCTGCATTGATCTGGTTCCGGGTACTCAGCCCATTTCTATCCCGCCGTATCGTATGGCACCGCCTGAGTTGAAAGAGTTAAAGGAGCAGTTACAAGATTTGTTTGAGAAGGGTTTCATTAGACCTAGTGTTTTGCCTTGGGGTATGCCGGTGTTGTTTGTCAAGAAGAAGGACGGGTCAATGAGAATGTGTATTGATTACTGGCAATTGAATAAGGTTACAGTCAAGAATAAGTATCCGCTGCCGAGGATTGATGATTTGTTCGATCATCTTCAGGGTGCCAAGGTATTTTCAAAGATTGAATTGCGATCTAGCTACCATCATTTGAGGATTAGGGCATCTGATGTCCCTAAGACAGCTTTTCGCACTTGGTACGGGCATTACGAGTCTTGGTTATGTCATTTGGATTGACAAATGCCCCAGCAGCTTTTATGGATTTGATAAACCAAGTGTTCAGCCTTATTTGGATTCATTCGTGATAGTCTTCTGTAAGGCCCCGTAAAATTTTGTGCTCAAAACCTAGTAGCTCGTAGTGCCAAGGTCCGAATATGTGTTAGGAATGTGTAAGCTTGCCGCGGTTCGGACCCTTTTTACTGATTTTGCACTTAAAAATCAAAAGAATCGATTTTCCAGAAAATTGTCATTATGTGGTCCAGAATGTGGTCGCAGATCAGCTATGCGGATCGCATTTCTGCCTCAGAGTGAAGCAGAAGGATTTTCAAAATTGATGTTGAAAATACGGTCCATTATGCGATCACATAATCAATATGCGGACTGCATAATCGTCGCATAAATTCCTCAGGGAATTGTGGAGGTCAATTCTGCGGTGCAAAATGCGACCGCATAATAGGAATACGGACCGCATTCCTATCGCAGACCCAGGTAGACCTTTAGAGTTTTGGGCGCATTTATGCGGTCCAATCTGCGGACCGCATTTCGATTCTGCGATCGCAGAATGCGACCGCAGATTTTGCTCGGGCTTCTATTTTTCTAAATTTTTAAAACCTGACCCCTTTTTAATAAAACACCTCAACCCCCTCATTTTAACGATCTTGCTGAACAAATTAAGAGAGAGGAAGAGAGGGTCTTGAGAGAGAAAGTCATCTTCTCCAAAATTTGATTCTTCAAAACCATCCGAGTCGGGAAATTTCAAGCTTATCTTCATACCCCCTTTCCTTACAGGTAAAATCCCTAACTTCTCCCATTGAGTTTCTGGTTTAAACTAAGAGGGGGAGTCTCATGCATTAGTCCTTAAAATAATGGTTGAAATCATGCATGCATGTCTATTAAAAACCTAAAATCTAGTAGGAGGAATTGGGTAGGAGTAAAGGAGTATTCAAAGAGGGGTTGATAACCTAAATGAGTTTGAGTAGCAATTGTGAACTTCAATTCTAAGTTATGTGTATTAATTTGTGCACTATATTGACGTTGCTAGATTTTTGGTGAATTGGAAGTAGGAATTCAGCTTCAGGTATGTATGGCTAACCTTAACCTTTGTAAAATCGCCTTGTTTGGTGTCCGAATACTTGGTATGTGATATCTCCATGAATTAGTTGTGAAGTTAAACTCTTGTGAACAGGATGTGTTTACTTGTGTGAACTATTTGTGAATTTATGTAAATATTGTGCCTTATGCATTGTTGGTTAAGACAACCAATATGATTGTGCAAGTAAATGGTAATAAACTAAGTTGTGATTGCGAATGTATTATGCGGCAAGGACTGTGGAATAAATGATAAAGAGGAATCGTAATTGGTGAAATTGAAATAACTGTGATAACATCCCTTGTGGATAGTCGTGAAAAACTATTGTTGTGATCTAAATGGTAGAACAGGCTGTTGAAAAAGATGGAAATGGTATGGATAGTCACCTAAACCTTTTGTGACTTATGTTGCTGTTGTTATTGGGAATTGTAGTTGTTGTTCTTAAAACTTGTTGTAGTTATCCATGTAAATTATTATTGTTGTGGTATTGTTTTGTGAATTGTGATTACTCGGTGGGATCGGGTTGCGCGCCGCAACACGAAGTAATAAGGTGTGGGTTGTGGTGAATAAGGGTGGCCGAGGTAATAAGGGTGAAAAGTGATCGATGTCACTATTGAAATGAAATATGAGAACGTTGTGAAATTGAAAATGTGGAAATGATGATGGGCAAAGCACATTGACTATTATCATAATTTTGCATGTATGACGTTATTGTCTAAACTTTTGTATACCATCTGTGTGCTATTAAATAAGTTATTCGGTGTATCTAGGGTTTTTTGTAGCATGGCGCGCATATTTTTCTTCAAAACCGGTGTATATACAATGGAAGATCAATTTTAACTTTGTTTATTATATAAACGGTGACAGTAACATAGGTAAAAAATAATAAACTTGACAACAAAGTTGTATGGTAAAAGGCCATTTGGTATTAAAGGATTTAAGTATTTTTATCCGTAGTAATTATTGGTATCATTTTCTGTTGAGTCAAAAATAGAATAACATTTTGTTTTTACTATAAAATTATCACGACACGGATTTTTCACCCTCGGGAGTCGTGATGGTGCCTACTCGTAGAAGTTAGGCAAGCCACGAAATTGTAAATTCTTAACTCTTTTATTTTAATCCTTTTTATAAATCATAACAACAAGTGATAAATATCTAAATAACAACGAAATATGAGATTAAAGCGGAAGACTTAGTCAAAATAAGCCAAACAATACGGAAATCAACATATGCCTCTACCCCAGAACTGGTGTCACAACACTCACGGACTACTAAGATTTACTACATACAACTGTTTGAAAGAAAGTAATACTGCATGTCTCGAATACAAGTGATAACAGAACATAACAAAGGATAGAGGGGACGCCGGGCCTGCGGACGCCTGCAAGGCTACCTCGGTGTCTCGGTGGACTGAAGGCTGACTCCCGAACTACTGCTGCTGACCAAACGCTGCTCTGGTATCTGCACATAAGTGCAGAGTGTAGCATCAGCACAACCGACCCCAAGTGATGGTAAGTGCCTAGCCTAACCTCAGCGAGGTAGTGACGAGGCTAGACCAGACTACAACATAAACCTGTGTAGTTCAAATATATACAGCGAAAAAGAAATACAGAGATAACCAATCAATACAGGAGGGGGAGCAGGTGTGGGGAATATAACTATTCCGGGTAAAAGTCATCAAGTAACGAAGAAAACAACATAACTCAAACATCAATAAAGAATCATAAATCAATAAGTGCACGGCATCACCCTTCGTGCTTTTACTCTCGTCCTCACTAAAGCAATTATATAATAAAATGTACACAACATCACCCTTCGTGCTTTTACTCTCTTTCCTCACCATATAATCAATAGAATCGGCACGGAATGGTACATCGTGCGGCACGGCACCACCCTTCGTGCTTTACACTCTTTTCTCACAATCATGCACGACATTACCCTTCGTGCTTTAACACTATTCCTCACCTAAACAACAATCACAAACAATGGGGCAAGGGAATAAACAAGATTATAATAGAACTCCCGGCAAAGGAACAACAATTAAACACATAAATCCCGCCAAGGGAATAACATCAATAATATTCACATCCCGGCAAGGGAGATAACCGATAAATCAACAATAACCTTGCAAGGGTATCAACAAAATAACTTCTTTCTCTTTTTCACTTTTACTTCACAACTCACTTACTACTTCAGCCAATGCTCCAAAGGGTTCAGTCAACTCATATACTTTCACAATTCGTAATATAGCTTGAGCCAATGCTCCTCAATATTCAAAGGTCACAATTTCTTCCACAAACTTGTCACAACAATTAAAAGTCACCTCTAAGCATAGATAATACAACGAAGTCATAAAAATCACAATATAAGACCCACGAGCATGATTGACTCCGACATATAGATACTCGTCACCATGTCTATACGTCGTACTCCACAATTATCACATAGCAATTATGATTCGACTCCTAATCCCTTAAGCTAACGTTAGACCAAACACTTACCTCGATGCCACGAACACAATTCAAGTTTCAGTTATAGCTTTACCTCTTGATTCCACCACCAATTCGCTCGTATCTAATCACAAATTACTTATTTACATCAATAAACGCAAATTGAATCAATTTAAATGCATGAAAATGAATTTTCCAAAGTTTTACCCAAAAAGTCAAAAATCGCCCCCGGGCCCACATGGTCAAAACCCGAAGTTCGAACCAAAACCCAATCACCCATTCCCCCACGAACTCAAATATATAATTTATTTTGAAATCGAGGTTCAAATCTCCAATATTTGAAAAACCTAGGTTCTACCCAAAATACCAAAATTTTCCCATGAAAATCCTTGATTTTAAGTTGAAATCATGTAAAAATATGATAAGAGTTGAAGAAAGTTTGTTTAAAACGACTTACAATTTATTTGGAGAAGAGAGGATTCTTGAAAAATCGCCTAAGTGAGTTTGGGTTTGAGAAAAAAAATAAAAAATGGGGTTTAAAATCGGCTAAGTATAAAATTACAGGTCACGAATGTGGGAATTGCGAACATGGGTTCGCAATTGTGAACCCCGACCTCTACAGATGTGGGAAATGCAAACTACGGTTCACATTTGCGAACCCTTCAGCAATTCCCAGTTTTCGCATTTGCGATCATTATGTCGCATTTGCGATAGATTGGTTGCATTTGCGACCTCGGGCGAAAAAGGGAAGCTTCGCATTTGCGATGACAAACGTTGCATTTGCGACTGGCCTTCGCATTTGCGAACCATTTGGTCGCATTTGCGATCATTCCTGCCCAAGTCCCATCTTCGCATTTGTGATGCATGGCTTGCATTTGCGAAGCCTGCAGATCAGAATATACCGGCTATTTTTTCAAAGTTCAAAATGCAACCGTGGCCTATCCAAAACTCACCTGAGCTCTCGGGGCTCCAAACCAAATATACACACAACCTCAAAAACATCCTACAGAGTTATTCGTGCGATCAAATCGCCAATATAACATCATAAACATTGAATTAAACCTCAAAAACCATGAATTCTTTCAAACTTCTTAAAACATCAAATTTTCCAATTCAGGTCCAAATCACGTCAAACGACATCCGTTTTTTAACAAATTTCACAGAAATGTCTTAAGTCATATATAAGACCTGTACCGGGCATCGGAAATGAAATACGGGCCCGATACCATCGTGTTCTAATCAAATTTCATTTCAAAACGTTATAAACAATTTCATAAAACAATTTATTTCAAAAATTCATTTCTCGGGCTTGGGACCTCGAAATTTGATATCGGGCATATACCCAAGTCCCATATTTTCCTACGGACCCTTCAAGACCATCAAATCACGGGTCCGGGTCCGTTTACCCAAAATGTTGACCAAAGTCAAATTAATTCATTTAATAGTTAAAACTTATTATTTTTTACACATTTTCTCATTTAAGCTTTCCGGCTACGTGCCGAGACTGCACACGCAAATCGAGGTAACTCTAAATAAGGTTTTAAAGGCCTTGGCAACACAGAATTTAATTTAAAAATAAGTGATAACCCTGCCGTTCTCCACCTCTAAAACAACCGTTCATCCTCAAACTGACATAAGAATGAAGCACCTGAGTCGGAAAAAAGATGGGGGTAACGGCTCTGCATATCGGACTCGGACTCCCAGGTCGATGTCTCCGCAGGATGACCTCTTCACTGAACACGAACAGAGAGGAAACTCTTTGACCTAAACTGAAGAACCTGCCGAACTAGAATAGCTACCGGCTCCTTCTCATAAGACAAGTCCTTGTCCAACTGGACAGTGCTGAAATCTAACACGTGGGATGGATCGCTGTGATACTTCCAAAGCATGGACACATGGAACACTGGATGCAAGGCTGATAAGCTCGACGGCAATGCAAGTCTATAAGCCACCTCTCCCACTCGATCAAGAATCTCAAATGGACCAATGAACCTAGGGCTAAGCTTGCCCTTCTTCCTAAATCTCATCACGCCCTTCATAGGCGACACTCGGAGCAATACCCGCTCACCGACCATAAAAGCCACATCTCAAACCTTGCGGTCTGCATAACTCTTCTGCCTGGACTAAGCTGTACGAAGCCTATCCTGAATAATCTTAACATTGTCCAAGGCCTCCTGAACTAGATCCGTACCCAATAACTGAGCCTCCCCCGGCTCAAACCATCCATCCGGAGACCGATACCGCCTACCGTATAAAGCCTCATAAGGAGCCATCTGGATGCTCGACTGGTAGTTGTTGTTGTAGGTAAACTCTGCTAAAGGAAAAAACTGATTCCACGAGCCTCCAAAGTCAATGACACAAGCTCGAAGCATATCCTCCAAAATTTGAATAGTCCATTCGGACTGCTCGTCCGTCTGGGGATGAAATGTTGTGCTCAACTCAACCCGTGTACCCAATTCTCGCTGAACTGCTCTCAGAAATGCAAGGTAAACTGCATACCTCGGTCAGAAATAATAGACACGGGCACACCATGAAGGCGAACAATCTCCTGATATAGATCTCAGCTAACCACTCAGAAGAATAGGAGATTGTCACTGGAATAAAATGTGTCGACTTGGTCAGCCTATCAATAGTGACCCGTACTACGTAGAAATTCTTCCTAGTCTGCCGGAATCCAGTAACGAAGTTCATAGTGATCCGCTCCCACTTCCACTTGGGAAGTTAAATCCTCTGAAATGAACCACCGAGCTTCTGCTACTCGTACTTAACCTGCTGACGGTTCAAACACCGAGACACATATGCTACAATATCCTTCTTCATTCTCCGCCACCAATAATGTTGCTGCAAATCCTGATACATCTTTGCGGCGCCCGGATGAATATAGTACCGGGAGCTATGGGCCTCCTCCAAAATCAACTCTCGGATCCCATCCACGTTACGCACACATACTCGACCCTGCAATCTCAAAACTCCATCATCATCTAAGGTAACCTTCCTGGCACTTCCGCGTTGCACCGTGTCTCTAAGGACACACAAATGGGGATCATCATACTGCCGATCATGGATATGCTCCAATAATGAAGAATGAGCGACCGTGCAAGCTAACACACGAGCTCAGAAACATCCAGTCTCACGAACTAATTGGCTAAAGCCTGAACATCCAAAGTTAGCGGCCTCTCATCGACTGGAATATAAGCAAGACTACCCATACTTGCTGACTTCCTACTCAGGGCATCGAACACCACATTGGCCTTCCCCGAATGACATAAAATGGTAATATCATAGTCCTTCAACAACTCCAGCCATCTCCTCTGACTCAAAATCAACTCCCTTTTCTTGAACAAATACTGAAGGCTCTTGTGATCCGTGAACACCTCACATGCCACGCCATACAAATAATGCCTCCAAATCTTCAATGCGTGGACAATGGCTGCTAACTCCAAATCATGAACCAGATAGTTCTTCTCGTGAATCTTCGACTGCCATGAAGCAGAGGCAATGACCTTGCCATCCTACATCAACACTACTCCAAGCCCAACACGAGATACATCATAATAAATTGTATAAGGCCTTAAACCTGTGGGCAAAACCAAACCACAGTCAGAGCTGTCTTGAGCTTCTGAAAGCTCACCTCACACTCATCTGACCATCTAAACTGGGCACCCTTCTGGGTAAACCTGGTCATCGGGGCTGCAATAGATGAGAACCCCTCCACGAACCGACGATAGTAGCCTGCCAATCCCAAGAAACTCCGAATCTCTGTAGCTGATGCTGGTCTAGGCCATTTCTTGATTGCTTCAATCTTCTTTGGGTCCACCTGATTACCCTCTGCTGATACAATATGACCCAAAAATGCAACTGAACTCAACCAAAATTCACACTTCGAGAACTTAGCATATAACCGACTATCCCTCAGAGTTTGAAGAACCACTCTAAGGTGTTGCCCGTGCTCCTCCTTGCTGCGAGAATATATCAATATATCATCAATGAAGATCTGTCACGCCCCAAATTCGAGGGACATGACCAGTGACCGATCGGGTAGCCCCAGCCGAGCGGACCTGGGTGCCTCTCCTACCACACGTGCTACCCCATGTCTTACTTACTCAATATTCCAAGAACTGGCCAAATAATTAATTTTAGAACACCCTTTTTGCAAAGCATACATACATACAATTTAGTTACCGAAATTACCAATTCGTTGCCCAACAAAGGAAACATGGATTTACCTAAACTTCTAACCCACGTCCACTGTCTACGGAGCCTCTAAAAGTACAACAGAATAATACAGTATTTGCCGGTAACAAGGCTCCGGCTATACCTTACAAAACATCAAAATAAACTCCAGAAACAAGCGGCCTGAGCCACACAGGACCCCGAGGGGAATGGGGCTCACCAAAAAGCTGATGGAAGAAGAAGAGGGAGTTATGATCGGTGGGCTGGAGCACCTACTGCGGATCCACCTACAATCATAACACGAATGTAGCGCCCCGGCAAAAGGGACATTAGTACATTTGAATTGTACCGGTATGTATGGCACAATGACAAACCATAATTATAGGACTATATTTACCGCAATATATTTTTTTGCACGAACAACTATGTGTTGCACTTTCAAGAGAGAAATCAAGATCGACGACAAGAGTTTTGGTCAAGGCAGAGCAACCAAGGCATTAGGAGGAAACATACACACAAAAAAAAAAATATTGTCCACAAAGAAGTGTTCGTTATGATGTCATCACATTAAATACATTTAAACTATAATACATGATTATCCAACAACATGACAAAATTGATCATTTGTGTAAGTTTTGATGATGTCCTTTTATTTTTAATTCATGTATTATGCTAATGTATAATATTTTTTGGCATTTAGACAATTGTTGTATTATTATACATAAAATTCTCTCATTAATTAAATTTTATTGTTCCTTCATATAAATAAATATTTAAATCATCACGTACCATTATTAACGTGCAACACACGTTTATAGATACTAGAATATAATATATTTACACATTTAAATATATTCAATTTTTTCCATTTATTTTTATAAAGTGAAAAATGGAGTGTATAAGGCCATCTCCAAGGCTGCACCAAATTTTGCACCAAATCCATATTTGGTGTAAAATTTGGTTTTTTTTTGCTCCAATGAACACCAAATCTTGCACCGTTATAGTGCATGAATAGTTTTGCACCAAATTTGGTGCAACACTATTCATCACACCAAATTTGATTTATTATTATTATTTTGTTCATCTTTTTATTTTTTCGACTTCTAATTTATCATATATTTTGCATATAATTAATATTTATATTAAGATCTTTATAATTTTAATTTTATATCCTTTTGTTTATATATTATTTTTATATAAAAATAAATTTAATTTTATTATTATTATAATTATATAAAAAAATATAACCATTATTTAATAAATGATTATATAAGTGGTGAATGTGAATTATATATAATGAATATAGAAAAAAGAAAAAAGATAGTATCGGTTTGAAGGAAATAAAAAATAAAATTTAAATAGAAGATAATAATATAATATAGAAGAGAGAGAAAAAAATATTATTTTTGGTGTAAAAAATGGTATAATAATTGGAGTAAATTTGATATTATACCATTTTTGTTTGAAATTTGGTGTTAGGGTTGGAAATGGTCCAAAGAAGATAAATTCTATTATCCTTTTCTTGTCTAAAATGACAAATTATGACGACATGGAGAGAGACTTGGGGCAACAACCCTGCTACTTGTACTTATAAATATTGAACCAGAGAGAGGAAACAGAGACGAATAAATTTATGCAAACCTTTTCTCCTGAAACAAAACTCTGAATCCAATATCAATGATCTCAATTAGCTACCATATAAGTATGTGGCAAGAATGAAGAAATTGGAAGATATCAATCGTTCTTTTTCTTCAACGACCAAGTATTCAAGAATGGCTTACAACAATAAAAACTGGAGCATCAGGTAAAATCAAAATTTTCTCAAGTATTCTAGGCATGTGGCTCTTCGTAATTTCTATTCGTGTATGACATACTATATATAACACTAGTCTTTTCATTTGATTCCCCCGAATGGTCGTGCACAAAGCGAATCCGGATATAATCGGATTTTAATACGGATACCGAATATCGAATGAGAAACTAAAAAGGAGTGTGTGAAACTTGATCGGTAATAGTTCAAATATATGAATTTTATTTAAGTGGAGTACTGTAATGATATATGGCTTTTAATGTATTAAAAGAGAACTACTACTATTCTTTTGTTTTTTTGGGTTCACATTCGAAAGTGCTTCTTATAAGAATTATACTCGGCGCTAATTCAAAATCTCTAATTAAACATGAAAAAATTCTATCAATCATACCATAATGCTTGATGATATATTAATCAGTATTAATTAGAAGCATATTCACATTTTTATACAAAACATAATAAAAGTAGTGTTTAAAGGTTAAAAATTCTTTTATGTTATAAAATAATAAAAGAAGAAGAACAATATTGTAGAGCAAAGTAGAAAGAGGAAATTCTTATTGATTTGGGATGAATTACAATGGAATAAAACGCTCTATTTATAGGGAGATGGTGGCTTAGCCACCAAATAATAAACCCTAGAATCTCTCTAAATATGAACATTTACCATAAATAGAATTCTATTTATAACATTTTAGCATGTTGATTTATTAACTTTTTACTATGAGTCTTCCCGCTTTTACAATAATAGTAATATTAGAGATAACAGATTAGGAACTAAAATCTTTTGCAAAAACATTTATCTGTCTTTGATGGGCGGAAAGAAAAACTTTTACTGTGTAATGTATCTTTTATTTCGAACTAAAATTTCAAAATATTAGGATTCCTTTAGTTTAAATCAATGTCACAAATTAAAATCGTTATCTCATATCAATTCTGCACCTTGTACAAGTACAATAGGTCAACAATTTGATACCTAACCAAACATGAAAATAATCTAGATATAATTTTGCAAAGAAAACATTTTGTTATGATACAGCTTTATCGGATTCCTTTTTTCTTTTAGAGATCTACTTGATCACCCATTAGCAAAGAAGACAGTTCGCCCATCTGTATGGACACTTGTCACGTTACAAACAGTTCTGAAGAAAAAGTGAACTCCTACTCCCTCCGTTCTATTTTAGTTGCCATCTATACAATTTTAATTTTGTTTGTCACTTTAAAAGGTAATTTTGTTTTTTCTGTTATACCCATCGTATTTATTACTCAATTTAAATTATTTTTTTAAATCTAATAAAATATGTATTAATTAATATGAATATCATGATAAATTATATATTTTATTTATTATTATTTATTAAGGGACATAAAAAATCAAAACGTGTCGAGTAAAAATGGAGGTGTATTAGTTAACAAATGAGCAAGGAAGAAGAAGAAACGTGGCATTGAAAAGGTCCAAAATAGGGAAAGTGACATAAGAAAAAGTTGGAAAAAGCCATTGAATTTAGAGAGAAAGAAGGACGTGCACAAACTGTGTGCCATATTCCCGTGCAAAACGTACGTATTCAATTGAAGTGAGCGGTTTTCTAGCCCACTGTTACCTCAAAACACTATTCTGACGGTGTGTAGTTATCAACTTTCCCCGCTCTCTTCTTCACTCTCTCTACTCTATAAATATATTCGCAATCACATAGGAGAAGAATATAGTCAGTTCATTAAAATTACTACTCTAGAAAAAAAGAGTAAGCTACTGTAGCAGACAGATAAAAAGATACCAACAACAATGTCAAGCAATACTGCTGGTCAGGTCATTCGTTGCAAAGGTACTTTCTTTGATCTCAGTTTTTTTTTTTTTGCTTGTCCAATTAGGGGAGGATTTTTTTTATCAGGTCATTTTGTTGCAAATTAATGAGGTTTTCTGTTAGTATCTTTTGTCAAACAAATTGATCTGGTTTTCCCTCAATTTTTGTTTTGATTTCTTTTCGGAACTTTATTAATTTTTTGGCCTAATTATGGGTGGTATTTATTTTTATTTTTGTATAATGGTTTCTGATGTATCACGGATTCTGATTAGATGTGTAATTTAGACGAGTACCACTCCACACTCTTTTGTACATTCGTATAAATGAGTTGTTTAGTACTCTCTCTTGTACATGATACTTACAACGATATGTGACCAAAGTTCGGTGTAGGGAAATACTAAAATATCTAAAATGTAGACAAAAATAGTTAGTGTGATTAAACTATTTAATGTGAGGAGTAAAATACTTTTTATATAAAATAAAATTTTTTCTTGATTATATGAATGGACGGGAGGGAGTATTACTATAGTAAAGTCTTTCGGTTGTCAGTAGTCACTGAATATAGATGTTTTTGTTCATGAAAAATAAATGTATTTTCTTGAGTCATCCAAGTGCTTTTGAGCTCGGAAGCCAAATTGTGTTATTCTTTTCGGAACAGAGGAATTTGATAAAGTAGTTTTGCCATGCGTGTTCATGGATAACTCAGAACTATTGTATTTGCATGGTCTGTTTGGATCGTTTTTTCTCCTGTGTGTGTGTGTGATTATGAGTTTGTTTTGACAAGTGGTTTCCTTTTCTGAATCAAATGTTAATTGTAATAACTTTCCGTTTAATTTCCTTTTCGGCGTCCATAATTGAGCAAATCTTGATAAAATTAGGTTCTTTTTTATGTACTTTTGATGGATTTGTCCGAGGACGAGTGATAATTGTGTTGTCAATGTGAATGTATAATGCAGCTGCCGTTGCATGGGAAGCCGGGAAGCCATTGGTGATTGAAGAAGTGGAGGTGGCACCACCACAGAAAAGTGAAGTTCGCCTCAAGATTCTTTTCACCTCCTTGTGCCATACTGATGTTTACTTCTGGGAAGCTAAGGTACTTTATTAAAGTTTCTACTTTTGCTTGCCGCTATACATTTTGTAACTTCACTGTTTGGTGATGGCATAATCTCAACTAATTTGTGTTTTACATGGTAATATGTGTATTTGCTCTTGGAAATGGTAATCAAATCTATTTCAGCTCCTGCACACCGCACTTAGTCATTGAATTAAGAGGTAATTCAGTTGGGCTGGCTATGAGTCGTTTCTCCTAGCTTTCCAATGATTTTTGCACGGGCGTATAAGAACATGTCACCAAATTATTGGTAGTCGATAACCAATTACCCATTGTTATTACGAGGACCTTTTCACAGTGCGAGTGCTAGTATTTTGAATTGTGGAATACTGCAATTCGTCCTTTTCACAGTGGCAGTGTTAGTTTGTGAATTGTAAGGATTTGTGGAATGCTGCTGTCATAAGTGTACATTCGCATTTGATTTTTAATATAGTGTTAGAAGAAAATCATGCGATGATCTGGTTTCTATAGGGTGAGAGCCTAACCACCACGATAATTTACATAACTGTGCAAACTTTGGGTTCTCAATTTTAATTTTCTTTATTGACCATGGTTATTGGGTGCTAGAAGCGCAAATGAATCTATTCAATATATGGAAAAGTGTGGTACAATGATTACATTAACCAGACACCCTATTAGAATGTACAATGCTATACTTATGGTTAACCACGTGATCCCAAAAGAATTGTTTTAATGAGGTTTTCTTTAAACTTTTAGTTGTCTTCTCTGTTTTAAATTGTTTCATGTGTCCTTTTAATTCTCCATACTGCTAATACTCGTTTTTGCATGATGGTCATTCCTGTAATGGAATTTTATAGTGTTCCTTTTTGAAATGTTTCACCTTATCCCTTTTCTTACTGTCCATCTTGTTGGTGTGCTTAATGATTTGAAATCGCCTCTTTTGTTGCAGGGGCAAACACCACTATTTCCTCGTATTTTCGGACATGAAGCTGGAGGGTATGACCCTTTATATTAGTCAAATTTTCTTGAACTTAATCAGTATATTCTAAAATGCATTTCCATTTGTGCGGCTATAGAATTGTTGAGAGTGTAGGTGAAGGTGTTACAGATTTCCAACCAGGAGACCATGTTCTTCCTGTGTTCACTGGTGAATGCCAGCAGTGTCGACACTGTAAATCAGAGGAAAGCAACATGTGTGACCTCCTTAGAATAAACACAGACAGGGGAGTTATGATCCATGACGGTCAAACAAGATTCTCCAAGGATGGAAAGCCGATATATCACTTTGTTGGAACTTCCACCTTTAGTGAATACACCGTTGTCCATTCTGGATGCGTCGCCAAGATTGATCCACAGGCACCACTTGACAAAGTTTGCGTTCTGAGCTGTGGGATATCAACAGGTTGGATTTGAACTGTATCCAATTACTCATTTGTTAGATGGAAGAGTAGTTATAATTGTATATCTGATGGAGTTCATCTATTCTGAAGGACTTGGTGCGACTCTGAATGTTGCCAAACCTACCAAAGGTTCTACTGTAGCTATTTTTGGCTTGGGAGCTGTTGGCCTTGCTGTGAGTACATATTCCACCTTCTATTTTTCTTATGTAGTTTTCGTTGCCATGGCTGTGTGATATTTGAGAATGTTTTCCTTGTCATGTTGACAAAATTATTAGGCTGCTGAAGGAGCTAGGATTGCTGGGGCTTCTAGGATAATTGGCATTGATTTGAATCCCAGCAGGTTCAGTGATGGTGAGTGCATTGATTTTTTATGAACAAGAGTGACCATAGTGGTTTCTGATAAATTTTGGCATTGATTCTATGCTTTTTTATTAAAAAATTTTCACAGCCAAGAAGTTTGGTGTGACAGAGTTTGTGAATCCAAAAGATTATGATAAGCCTGTCCAGCAGGTTTGTCCTTCACATCTTCACTACTGCACATAGCATATCTTTGGGTGTCCGGTAACTCCTTACAACATTACCTTTGTTAATGGAGGGATGATTTTCAGGTCATTGCTGAGATGACAGATGGAGGTGTTGACCGAAGTGTCGAGTGTACTGGAAATGTCAACGCCATGATCTCTGCTTTTGAATGTGTTCATGATGTAAACTTATTATCTGATAATCCTCTTGATCTCTTT
Source organism: Nicotiana glauca (assembly GCA_026770625.1). Classification (NCBI taxonomy): domain Eukaryota; kingdom Viridiplantae; phylum Streptophyta; class Magnoliopsida; order Solanales; family Solanaceae; genus Nicotiana; species Nicotiana glauca. The sequence continues at coordinate 246,090 of MU674593.1, forward strand.
TACGTTCTAACACGGTAAAGATAAATGTTAGTTCAAGTTAATGTTACTTCATTACAGGGTTGGGGTGTGGCGGTGCTTGTTGGCGTGCCAAACAAAGACGATGCGTTCAAAACTCATCCAATGAATTTGTTGAATGAGAGGACTCTCAAAGGCACCTTCTTTGGCAACTACAAGCCCAAAACTGACCTTCCATCCGTGGTGGCCAAGTACATGAATAAGGTGATTCTAACACCATAACAATTTTACTTATACAGACATTGTAAAGAATGTTTACAATATCAATGAAGTTTTTTTCGGCATAGAAGTTTAACTTTATCAACAGCCTTCTTCATACTTATCTTTCTTCTGGATTTATCAGTTTGTGTTTTTAGCTAATTGGTGAGCTGGAAAAATTTTCAGGAGCTAGAGCTGGAGAAATTCATTACCCACCAAGTTCCATTTTCAGAGATCAACAAAGCATTTGAATATATGCTGAAAGGGGAAGGTCTACGTTGCATGATCACTATGGGACATTGAAACGTTAACTAGGAAGTAAAGACCTAGTCTTTATAGTCTGATACTAATAAAACAATATTTTATTAGGGTAATGATGTAAGTAGTGTTTTAAGCCAAAACATATCTCTTGTCAAAGGCTTTAGTTTAATTTCCATATTATGTAATAATTTTACTATATGTTTTGGAAAGGCTTGAGTATGATTTCCATGTTATATTATGCTATTCCGCTGTTACCTTGCTTGTCTTGCAGAATCTTTTTCAAGGGGAAAAAGAAAACTGTTCTTTAGTTTTTAAATCACCAAAAATGAGGGAACTAAATATAATTTGTTATAAATAGAATTTTATATATGGTGAATCTCTATATTTAGAGATATTCTAGGGTTTGTTACTTGGTAGTTAAGTCACTCTCTTTCATCCCAAAAATTCAATAAGAATTTCATCTTTCTCTGTAATATTGTTCTTCTACTTCTATTGTTTCATAACACGTTATCAGTACGACACTCTAACCAATTGAGTAGAAGCTTTAAGATTGAATATAATGATTGTTAATTGTTCTATGAACTTCCTTCGTGACTAAATTCTGGATTCAGGTAAGTATCTTAATTTATTTTTCTCTTTTAGATTCTTTAATTTTAAATACAAACAAAGACAATAAATTTTGATTTTAACTCTAATGGAGTTTAAAAGAAATTATAACCACCCAAAGTGGTAAAATTTTTATGTCTTGCCATGATCAAATCCAGGTATGATTGTGGGCAAAGAATTGAAAATCCGTCCCATTGAATTTGCTCCATTATTATTCCTTTAAGAGAATATGATAACAATTGTAATAAGTCTGAAAGAAGATAAAATTATTACTATAAAGGTATCAATGGATGTGGGCGTGGTAATAGACAAAATTATAATCGTCATTATCATGATAATGAGAATAATAAGAATTCTCAAAATAAGCCTTCACTATATGAAATTAATGTTTGTCATTGATTTGACATAATATTTCGTAAAGCACATATAGATGATTATGGTCCATTCATGATGTGAATGTGACAATATCTGATTTATGAATACATATTCATTGTTCAAGAATATGAACGTGCTAGTGGTAGTGAATATACCACACTCACCTCTAAAAGGAAGTTTGAGATGATATAAGAAAATAATGTCATTATTATGGCATGAATGGTCATTGGTCACGTACTGTCACGACCCAAAATCCCAAATCCGGTCGTGATGGCGCCTCTTGTGAAGACAAGGCCAGCCAATAGATTAACAATACATCTTTTAACAATTACTTAACATGAATGAGTCAAAACCATAGATAACATTATCATAAATGCGGAAGAAAAATGATAAAACGGGGAACCAGCCCAACTCAGCCCGAAATCGGGGTGTTACAAATCATGAGCATCTAAGGAATCTAAACACCACTATAAGACCAGTAATATACATATTGGAATTTAGAATCAAAGGAAAAGATATGGTGTCGCGAACGCTTGCGGTC
>MU674593.1:255833-267629 GCA_026770625.1 Nicotiana glauca
AAACAACATTATAAACATCATTTAAATCTCAAGTTGAGTATAAATGCAGCTGAGTTCATGAAATACTATAATTTAATTAGACTGATTCAAATAATATTTCAATTAGTGAGGAAAAATAGTGATGGAAATTCACAAAAGGATTTCAAATAATTGGCACGAAGCCCAAATATGGCAATAATCCCAAATTATGGTGAAAAACAACAAGTCTTTATCAAATATGCGATAAAATATATACCGGGATGGACCAAGTCACAATCCCCAATAGTAAATGACCCCGCGCTCGTCATATAATGCATGTCTCACCTCAACATAGCACTACGTTGTGCAATCCGTGATTTCAAACCCTCAGGACATCATTTAAAATCATTACTCACCTCAAGACGGCCAAAAGACTACTCCGCGATGCCCTTGCCTTTCGAATTTACTTTCTCGCGTGACGAATCTATCCAAAATTACAACGAATATATTGCATTATACTAAAGAGGCAATACCCAATCGAAAACAATCGAAAAATATCAAAATTCACGGATTTGGCAAAACCCGAGCCCCGAGCCCACATCTCGGAACTTAGAAATTTTTACATCAATACGATTCTTATCTCGCCACGAGTCTATACATACCAAATTCACAAAAATCATAGTCCATTTGCCCCCTCAAATCACCATTTTAGAATTTCAATCTCAAGCCCTAATTTCTTATTATTTGGCTATGTTTTCATGGATTTCAAGGATGATTCTTCAATAAAATTATGTATTTAACTCATAAAACTTACCTCCAATCGATCTCAGTTGAAACTCCCTTCAATCCCGTCCAAAAGCTCTCAAAATGACTGAAAATGGTGGAAAAATAATCCAAAATCGGATATAAACTCACTGTCTAGATTTTTCGGAATTACTGTTCACCCGCGTGGCACTGTTCACGCACGTGGGCACTGTTCACCTACGCGGTTACTGTTCACGCACGGGTTACTGTTCACCGCTGTTAAAAAAATACACTAGCAGCCAATTTAAATTGCAGCACAGCTATTTTTCACTAAAATGGCTCTAACTCCATCATACGAACTTGGAATTGGACGATTCTTATTCCTATGAGTCACAAATAATAATACAAACACAACCCTTCAATCAAAATTCAATCCAGAGCTCATTTTCCCAGTGTGATACTCATTTCACTCGTTAAACAATTAACTCACATTTCGCGTCAAAAACCCAATCGCGACTTGATGAAATTAAACCAAAATTTCCAGATCAGTCCTATAATTTATTATCAAAATTCCGAAAGTCTCGAAATCAAATTTGGATCTCTATAACTAAAAATAAACCTTTAGATCATTACATATTTATGCTCAAAACGCCAAAATCTTCCAAAAACTCTTCCAAAACTTATCCAAGCCTCATGGGATCCGAACAAAATATAATAACAAGTCCATAATATGACACAAACTTAATTGTTTCTTCGAATCACCAAAAACAACACAAAAATACTAAATTCACCTCGGATCCAAGCCTATGAACTTTAAAACTTCTAACTTTCACATCCGATGCCGAAATACGTCAAAACTAGTCCGAATGATCTCAAATTTTGCAGACAAGTCCAAAATGACATAACGAAGCTACAACAACTCTCAGAATTCCATTCCGACCCTCGGATCAAAATCTCACCTATCAACCGGAATTCGCCAAAATACTAACTTTGCCAATTCAAGCTAAATTCTACACCGGTCATCATAAAAATATTTCGGACACGCTCCTAAGTCCTAAATCACCTAACGAAGCTATCCGAACCATAAAATTTGCATTTCGAGCCCTCTAACACATAAGTCAATATTCGGTTGACTTTTCAAACTTAAGCTTCCTTAAAAGAGACTAAGTGTCTCAAACCTTACCAAAATCATTCCGGAATGACTTCAAATTTTGCACACAAGTCACATTCGATATTACAGATTTTTCCCAACTTTCGGAATCGCATTCCGACACCGATATCAAAATTTCCACTTCCGGTCGAATTTTTTCAAAAACCTTCAAATTTCTATATTTAGCCAAATGACTTCAAAATGACCTCCGGACATCCGAATTCACTTCCGGTCGCGCTCCCAACTCCAGAATTACCATACGGAGTTATTCCCAGACTCAGAATCCCAAACGAACATCTATAACACTGAAATGCCTTCCAACCCAAATTTATAAAATTCTTCAAAAATACTAACTTCCACAATATACGCCGAAATGCTCACGGGTTATCCAAAACTAAATCCGGACATACGCCCAAGTCCGAAATCATCATAAGAACCTGCTGGAACTTTCAGATCTTGATTCCGAGGTTGTTTACTCAAAATTCCAATCTTAGCCATTTTCTTCAACTTAAGGCTACCGCAATGAAAATTTTCTTTCCAATTTGACTCCGAAATTCCCGAAATTCAACTCTGACCATACGCACAAGTCAATATACCTGAAATGAAGCTATTCATGACTTCCAACTGCTGAACGACGCGCTAGAGCTCAAAACGACCGATCGGGTCGTTACACGTACCTATTGTACGCCAAAATATATTGGTAATGTGATTATTAAAGAATATCATTAATGAAAGAAACAGATCTTGCATAGAATTTTGACCATGATTATCATGATATAACTTTCTCTTTAAAAGAGATATTCACCATATGGATGTTGATGAATATGTGGTAGTACCAAATTAATTGAGAGCTCTGGAAGAGTCAATTATTACTATTTTGGAGAAACACAATTATTTATCAATACGGTATTGTGTTGTAGTAAGTCTCAAAGAAACTTATTCAATTTCCAAAGTATAGCGAAAACAGTTGGTTATATTGAGACAATAAATAAATGAAAGATTTAATATCTTCTATTACTATAACTTGTAGCGGGGTAATATATATGTAAAAAGTTACCCGCTTTGTTCTCTAATTTATACTATACAAATAAAAGAATACCACAATATAGTGAATGTTTATTGATATAAAAATTCATATCATAATAAACTTAAAGTTTATTGATAATTGCATACGTCATGGTGTAAAGCTGAACTTTATCAATAGTGATAATTTATCCAGTTAGCATAATTGATTTAGCCATGTTAATTTAAGTTGTCCAAAAATAAAAGATAATCTACATGGGTAAATATTAAAGAACTAGAAAGTTCTTTACGGATTCTCTTACGTTGCTTGTTCTCATTAATTCATAGACCAACTAAAATTGGGATTGAATCCCATAAATGCTGGAAATATCAATATGGGCCCATTCATCTGCCATGTATACCACATAAGATGCATCTATGAGATGGTTATATGTGGGATTATTATTAACCCGCAACATGGTGTTTGCGAGGTAACTTGCTCAATAATTTAATGTAGAGCATAATTTCCAGATTTTTTCTTCAAGATAGTTCATCTTGATAAGTTGGTTTACATCACAATTGGTTTAGCAAAATGATTTATTGAGTGCCTCCACTTAATAGCTAAATAATTTCTTATGAGAACAAAGTTTTGTATATTAGTTTTATATATACGTTATATACGAAAGTATATTATTTTTTCCCCTCACAAGTGGTTTGGGGTCAGGAACCAAATAATTTCATCTTATTATTAATGATGTACGGTGTATATTTTGATTAACACCATAACACATAAAGATAGATTTCCAAAATTGAGGAAGCAAGTTAGTTTTTCTAACTTGAGGGAGAGACAAGATAAACAGTTGAGAAAACGTTCTGTGTAATGAATTATCATGTGTACATCTCGATCCTCGAATAAGATAATATAAAATTAAAGTTCATAAAAGATAATTCATCTGCAATATATTGCAAAGCATGCCGCACGCATTTACTGACCCAAATCAAGTAACTATATTCTCATTGCAAATGCTCATATTAAGTCCTAGAAGGACAAAGTCTATGGTACGTTTAAAACGTATATACAATCGATTTCAAATAAACTTCTTGATAAAGAAGATGAGCAAATGATCAAAATGATCATAATAAAGGAGGCAAGTGATGTAGAAGATCACATGACATAACACTTCATAAAATCTGATGAGAGATTCAGGTACCCGAATATATTAATGAAGAGATCTCTGTGTTATATCTTTATGAAAAATAAGGAGGTTAGAACCAATATAAAATGTTTGTCGACGACATCTATGGTACCGCTAAATATATGTGAGGATCTCAAGTCTGGAGAAACAATTTTGAATATAATTGGTTTCATATGAAAGACATGTAGTTTTGAACATGTAGTTCAAACACTTGAAAGTATAAAGTCAATGGTATGTGCAATCAGTTTTCGATATCTTGTATGTCTAGCATGACATGAAAACTTGATATGCATCTAAAGTTAATTATATGGCTTATATGACATAACAATCCTTGAAGGATTTAAAATCATAAAGCATATAGAATTTATGGTCATGAAGTACTACATCCTCAGTGCAATTTGTGACAAATTTATCTTGCTATAATTATATGCATGATAATATGATAGCAAGAGCTTTCACCTCTATGTGAAGATATTGAACTGACGATTCCAACAAGATCATATGAAGACAATTCATCTCTATCAAGAATGATGATTTCAAGGTGCAATATATTCATTCAAGTTAATATGGCTGATTTGTTCATCAAATCTCTACCAAAGATCTTTTGAAGATGGTGCACAAGATTGGAATGCAAATGCTTAAGGATGTGAATTGATGCTCTCATCAGGGGGAGTTAATACGCGTTGTACTCTTTTTCCCTTAAAAGGTTTTGTCCCATTGGGTTTTCCTTGCAAGGTTTTAACGAGGCAACCAAAAGGCGTATTGTTAGATATGTGTACTCTTTTTCCTTCTCTAGAATTTTTTTCCCACTGAGTTTTATTTTAGTTAAGGTTTTAACGAGACACATTATTTGTTGAATAGACATTCAAGGGGGAGTGTTATAAATAGAATTTTATTTATGGTGAATGTCTATATTTAGAGAGATTCTAGGGTTTATTACTTGGTGGCTCAGTCACTCTCTCCCTATAAATAGAGGATTATATTCCATTGTAATTCATCCCAAATTAATAAGAATTCTCTGTCTACTTTTCTATGGAATACTCTTCTTCTTTCTTGTATTGTTTTATAACATAATTAGGGATTTGTGCGTGAGCTCGTGTCTCAGTATAGCATTCCCCGAGTCAACGGTCTAGATCTCAAAATAAGTTTCATAATATATAGGGTTACCCAGTTTACCAATCTATTACCCAATTTCCTGTTTAGAACTTAACTTGAATGTGAAATCTCAAGATTAAATGGTTTAACCATTTTCCCTCCCCGTTTTCTAATGTAATACTATAACTTTTGTAAAAAGAGAAAAACCATATGTAATTAGCTAACGCCGGTTCATTCGCTCCTTCATAAATCCCACTCTTCTTTTATCATCATGTATTAACTTTAATGGTAACCAGCTATCAAAGTGAGATTTAGTATTGGTACACAAAGGCGGGGCTGAATCATAATTTATTTAAGTTATTAGATTCTAAATTAATAAATTGTATATATTTAATTAATTTTTTATGACAAATATAAAGTGTATGGAATTCGGTTGAACCCCCATCCCGTACTCAACTTCCGCCTCCATTGGTACAAGTCAACTAAATTCGGACATTTGCATATTTGAACCATTACAAAATTTCAACTTTTATACTAGGCATAGCTTTAATACTTGCCTCCTTGTGGCTACTTTGCTCATTTTCCACTAATGAACTCTGTTATACACTCACTTCCTTGTTGAAAATCCAGCTGACTTTCAGGTCACGCAGCTCCAATTTCTTGGATCTCTCATTGGCCACCCTCTTAATTACATTATTTATGCCATAGCCTTTTCACATTTGACCTCATTTGTTTTATTGAGCTTCCATCTGTAATTAGTAGTACAGAGTAATAATTACCTATAATATTTCATATCTTTCTTGTACTATATATATAAATATGCACAGCAAAAGTGATAAATCACTAATTCTATTCTTCCGGTAAAAGTTTACTGCTATGGATTTTGCTCAATACTACCTGGACAAATTATTCTTTTTTCCTGTCTAAGAGCTTATATTTATAGAGTAACATGTACTATCATATCAATTTCTATCAAACTATTGGTGATATAATTTATAATTTTGTTTACTGCGAAAATGGTAATAACATTTAAATTTGATTATGGATTCTAAAAATACGTGATCTATTTTTATGCTAGTTGTTAGGTTGTTGATGCTATGTGAAAGACTTAGAAACGAGATAAGAGCTTTGAGAAAAGGCGATGGCCAAACCGAAAGGCTAACAATCGGGGCCTCGAGCTTGTCGATTCGGGGCCTCGGGGTCGATTCTGATGCTCGGCTGGGAGCTATCGAGGATAGTCGATAGGCGGCTAACAGTTATAATAAAATCAATGATGGCTCTTTATGGCCAATAATAAGCAATAAATGAAGTACAATGAATGAAGACAATAAATGGAAGCAATAATATCAAGAGAATGTGTTAGAGTGCAGACAAAATGTTCTTGTATATTTAATATGGAGCAACATATAGTTACAAAATGGCAAGGATCCCCTTTATATATGAGGGGGAATCCCAACATAGTACAACAACAACAACAACAACCCAGTATAATCCCACAAGTGGGTCTGGGGAGGGTAATATGTACGCAGACCTTACCCCTACCCCGGGGGGCAGAGAGGCTGTTTCCAGGAGACCCTCGGCTCAAGATCCCAACATAGTACACACATTAATTACAAAATATGGAGATGGGACAGCTAGTTGACGCCCTGATTCAGGTTTATACTAGCCTGACAAACTTTGTCGGCTCTAGCTGCATGCCTTGAAAACTCCCCACTTTTACCATTACCGTGGTCAGTACTGCCCTGAGGTCGAGCATCGACGACCCTCGAGGGAGGAAGCTCGGCCATAGTCACGAGCCTTCGAGACGATCTTTTGAGGTGCCTTGATGACGAGAAATTGAACCCCCTAATTTTACCGTATACAAATTTTTTATTTAAATTGTTAAATGATTTCTTACCCAGAGTGTACAAAAATAATAGTATTATAAGTTATTTGAATTTTTTAGTTATATTTTTTCATTTGCGATTTGAAGTCTACATATTAAGAACTACTTAAAAAAACAGTTCAAGCATGTTTATGCTTCACCAGAAAAGCAACTTGGAATTAAAAAATTTCAGTACCTACTTCTCATTTGAAAATCTCAAAAATAATATCTTGACATGTCATGCTCCTAACCTGGTTAGGGGGATCGACACTTAATGCCTTAACTTGACTAAGTGAACTAACATGCAACATCCTATATGACTATCACATAATCCTGAAATACTATGTGATATTGGTATAAGTTTATATATATGGTTGGCTCACTCGGTCATGTTAAAACACCGGGTGTCGGTCCAGCTCATCCAGGCTTGGAACATGACATGACACTTACGTTATGCTTATTAAACGTTAAACAATTCATAATTTTTACTCTCTTCTAATAGTTATGAAAAGTTGAACTGATAAACTTAATTTCAGTCGATAAAAGCAATTTTTTATCATTGTATTAAAGGTGATATATTAATTTTTGTTTTCACAAGCCTATTATATCATTTCCCCTACACACATAGACTACTTATAATTTGAAGTTTGTGGGTTCCCACCCATCTCAAATGATAAAATGAAAAGAAAAAAAGGTCTTCATGGTGGTTGATGAGACTTAACCCTCAACCAACATGACAACAAAGCATGACAGGTCCTATTTCTACCACTGGAGCAACAACAAATTTTGTTAGTGGATTCCTAATTCATAATTTTTATATATTTAATTATTTTTTTAATACAAATACAAAGTTCGTACAAAACTTAAGGGGTTCCTGAGAAGCCCCACCTTACCACCTAAATTTTCCCGTACTACGCACACATGTGAAAAGCTAAGCTGGAGAAGAGATTGTTTCTGCTATTTTGTTGACTTTCGTTTAATTTATTAAGGAATTGTTTCAGGTTAATGTTTTTCTTCAATTTCAAAATTTTGTTTTGTTTTGGTATTTCTTCAAGTTTATATTACTGAGAAAATTATTGAATCATATTATATGATGCTCAAATATATATTTATCAATTAACAGAAAAGAACTCTTAAAGTTGCACATGCCATATTACGGAAGATTTTCCTTTAGAAGAAAATTTAGCAATCAATTGCTTATATTAACATTTTAAAAGTCTAAGCAGTAAAATTTGATTAATAAAAAAAGAGGTAATAAAGAAAAGTCATTTTTCTAGGTTTAGAATCAATCTGAATATATGTTATAATAGAAGAATTGTTACTCATTAGTTATATAATTTAATATTATTCATACTATTTTAAAAAATATGTATAAGTCGATATTGGAGTGTCACGACCCAGTTTTTCCACCGTCGGTATCGTGATGACGCATTACTTTTAGAATGCTAGGCAAGCCAACAGATAAAGATCTAATACACTAATCGTTATCCAAAATAGTAAATAACAATTATTTAAATCAAAACAAGGTAAAGAAGTGCAGAAATTTATTACAATCTAAGCACTAATACGCGACTATCCAAAATCTGGTGTCACGATCCACGAACTTCTAAGAGTTACCACAAATACTGATTTAAAGAAAATACATCTGTTCTCGAAATAAAAGAAAACATGAAGACTAGAGTAAATGGAAGGGGACTCCAGGTTCTGCGAACGCCGGCAGATCTACCTTGGGTCTCCTGTGGACTGAAGGCAGCAACCCAACTCTGATCAACGAGGTCCAGTGCTGAAATCTCCATAGAAAGTGCAGAGTGCAGCATCAGTACAACCGACCCCATCTACTGGTAAGTGCCGAGCCTAACCTCGGTGAAGTAGTGACGAGGCTAGGACACGACAATAACATGAACCTGTGCAGTTAAATCATATACGAGAAAATAAAAACAGACGGAAATCTAGCAGATAATAGCAGGAAGGGGGAAAACATGCTGAGGGGAATATCAAATCCTGAAAATAGTACAGTAAAGAAACACAGTAAATATCATGATTTGTACCAATGAAAGTAACAACATAGCAAACAAGTGCACGACATCACCCTTCGTGCTTTTACTCTCATTCTTACCGTCAGAAACAATAGAAACGGCACCACATCACCCTTCATGCATTAACTCTCTCATAGCATGGCACGACATCACCCTTCGTGCATTAAAACTCACAGAAATGGCACGGCATCACCCTTCGTGCATTTACTCTCATAGAATATGGCACGGCATCACCCTTCGTGCGTTATCACTCACTCACAAAATAATGCACTGCATCACCCTTCGTGCTTTACACTCTTCCTCACCTAAACAACAGAACAATAACAACCCAGTAAGGGAACCATCAATAACCAACCTTGTTTCAATGTTAAATTTCACAATATAAATCTAAACTTGAGTCATTACTCAATCAATATTCAGTTCCAGGAAAACATGATAAGATTTTTTTAACATGAAGGATAACCAGTTTAAGCATGAACAGTACGAATAAAGAACACAACCGTCACAAGTATAAGACTCACTCGCATGCTATGACCCGACGACAATGTATAGGTACTCGTCACCTCACCTATAGGTCGTACTCAACAACCAAACACATAGTAAATAAAGAAGCAACACCTAATCCCTCAAGCTAAGGTTAGCCACAATACTTATCTCACTACCCCGGCCAAACTCAAAGCTCAATCACCGCCTTTCCTTTCACACTAGCCTCCGGGATAATAGAATCTAGCAATTACCAATCAACAATTCAATTTAAGCCGTAGGAACTACCTACAATTGCAAGGAATTCAATTTAGGACATTTTTGGAAAAAGTTAGCAGAAGTCAACATTCGGGCCCACTTGGTCCACACCTGAGACTCGGACCAAAACTCGATTACCAATTCAGCCCCGAGCTCGGATATACAATTAGTTTTGGAATTTGACCGCAATTTGAGGTCTAAATCCCCAAATTTCAAAATCCCTAGTTTCTATCCAAAAATCCCCTATTCCACCATGAAAATCTTAGATTCTAGGTTGAAATCTTGTTATAAATAGTGAAAGATTGAAAGAAAAGAGCTAATAATCAATTTACTATGATCTGGGGAAGATCTAGCCTTTGGAAAATCGACTCTAGAGGTTTAGGTTTTGAAAATTTGGGAAATGAATCAAAAATCTGTCTAAGTCCCTTTTACACAGCTGTAGATATCGCATTTGAGCTTCACAATTGCAAAGCTCGCAAATGCGAAGAACCATCGCAGATGCAAAGTTCTCCCCACCTCCGTGGCCTTCGCAATTGCAAACAAAAACCACCGCAAATGCGACAAAATTATCGTATTTGCGAGCACTGCCCTATCCAGTTTTACTTCGCAAATGTGAAGAAGTCTTCGCAATTGCAGAGACTGCATGTCCCAGCTTATGATCGAAATTTCGATAAAAACCTCGCAAAAGCGGAACTTGTAGGGTTCACAATTCCGATACCTGATCTCGCAAAGAGGCCTGCAACAGGTTCAGTCATACCAGCAATTTTTCCTAAGTTCCAAAACACTCCGTAGCCTATCCAAACCTCACCCGAGCCCTCGGAGCTCCAAACCAAATATGCACACGAGTCTTAAAATATTATACGAACTTGCTTGTGCAATCAAATTACCAAAATAACATCTAAAACTACGGATTTAACACCAAAACACATGAAATCCTTAAGAACACTTGAAATTCCTATTTTCACAACCGGACGTCAGAATCACGTCAAATCAGTCCCGTTTCTCACCAAATTTCACATACATGAGTTAAATATTATGCTAAACCTATACCAGGCTCCAAAACCAGAATACGGTCCCGATACCAATAAGATCAACATTATTTAATTTCTTTAAATCCTTAGATTTATAGTTTAACAATTTTTAACAAAAATTTATTACTCGGGCTAGCGACCTCGGAATTCGATTAGGGAATACGCCCAAGTCTCATATTTTACTACGGACCCCCCGAAACCGTCTAAACACGGTTCCGGGTCCATTTACTCAAAATGTTGACCGAAGTCAACTAAAATCACTTGTAAAGGAAAAAATTATTAGTTTTCTCAAATTTTCACATAAAGGCTTTTTGGAAACGCGCCTGGACTGCTCACGCAAATCGAGAAGAAGTAAGATGAGGTTTTGAAGGCCTCGAAACCACGGATTGGGTTCTAAAATACGAGATGACCCTTTGGATCATCACATTCTCCACCTCTAAAACAATCGTTCGTCCTCGAATGGAGATAGAAAAGTTCCTGAGCTAGGGAAAAGATGGGGATATATGCTCCGCATATCGAACTCGAACTCCCAGGTAGCTTCCTTAACATGCTGACCTCTCCAATGCACATGAACTGAAGGATAACTCTTCGATCTCAATTGACGAACCTGCCGGTCTAGAATAGCCACCGGCTCTTCCTCGTAGGTCAAATCCTTGTCCAACTGGAAATGCACGTGGGATGGATCACCGTGATACTTCTGAAGAATAGACACATGAAACACTGGATGTACCATGGTCACGCCCAACTCTAGTCCTAAAAAGGATAAGCGGTCGCTGCAAATATAATCCGGTCTAAAAGTCCGGGGTCGAATCCCACAGAGAACTAGGGCATAGCTGTATTTGTTTAATATCACTAAGAAGATAAGATTGAAAATAAATAAACAGCTGAAAACTAACTATGCTTGAATTGTAAACAATTTGAATAAAGGTCTAAGGTAATGGTTTCTCCCGTTGTTGATTTCCTTAGTTGTATGTTTCTT
>MU674595.1:2373-13377 GCA_026770625.1 Nicotiana glauca
AAAGAAAATAAATAAAACTGAACTGGTAAAATAAACAGGGTTTAAGGTGCCGCTCGGCACATACCACAACAATTCTCAAAGCTAACAAAACTCCCAAAAACCCGATAACTCACAAATCAAAAGCTAAGGGATACATAAGAGGCTTTGACTCAAGGATACCATTACAAAGGAGAAAATACTGGAAGAACTATACTTATTACAGAAAAGCTACAAAGGGACTCCTTGACTGCGGACGTAGCAGATATACTTTGAAGTCTCTACCAATACGCCTCCTTCCAAGGCTGACAGAACTGAACGGGAGTACATGTATCTGCACAACAAAAATGTGCAGAAGAGTAGTATGAGCACACCACGGTGGTGCCCAGTAAGTACCAAGACTAACCTCGATGGGGTAGTGATGAGGAACAGTCAAGGCACCTACCGGTCGATAAACAGTATAATCATAGGAATAATGGTAATGACCTATGAATATGTAAAGAATGCACGAACGACCAAAAATGCTACAATTCACAATAAGGGATAAATACAACAATTAACAACAAGAATATAACAAACGATGATACAAAACGACGGCAGAATCACCACCCAAATCCTAAGGTCACAACACCGCAAAGAAAAGAAACAAGTCAATAATTTATATCATACAATGATGTTCACAGAAGGTCTTATCCCACTCTTTCTACAATTTCACCAAGTCTCGGACAAACCACAACTCGCGAAGACCCAGCATCTGTAATCTAACAATTGGCATCTTGTGCCCCATCAATCTCATGGTTATACCGACAACTAACTGGCTAACTAGGTCCACTCTCCCAATAAAATGGATAAGCGAGGCGTACCTCCACCCTTAAAAAGATTAGGAGGAATTCACCTCTAATAGGAGTGCTCAGCTACGTGTATGCTTGTGCAAATGTTTCTAACAAAATTCTACCAACCAGCAAACATGAAAAGGAGGACGGACCGCACGTACGATGTTCCCTCACAACTCCCAAGCGGTAACGTTAATACAGGTAAACAATCCACAATCACAATAGAAACAAATAGGAATTCCTCAACAGGCCGTCACAACTCTATACAATCAATCCCTAACTTAGCCCACCTTATTTCGCCACGTGTGCAATAAATAATATAATAGGCACCGCCTTATTTCGCCACACGTGCATAACAATGTTCCCACCTTATTACGCCACATGCGCAACCCACATATAAGTATATAACATATCCCGCCTTATTATGCCGCATGTGTAAAACATCAACACAACAATAGCACGGCAAAGACCTTGTGCAACCTTTCAACCACAACCGCACGGCAGAAACCTCGTGCATCACAGTAGCAACAATTAACAGGGTGGAAATCTGATAAGAATAATAAATGCAGTAGTGTAATAAGGCAAGTCAACGAAACAATAATAACTACCAGGATAAACTAGAAACACAGGGTAAACACCACTCAATCTCAAATACCAATGAGCGTCTCCCAGGATATCGTCTTGTAGCCCTCTCCTCAACTATCCAATGGATCTCCCGGGATACCGTCCCGTAGTCCAGCTCTCGTACCAGTATCAAAGGATCTCTCAATCCCGTCCCTTAGTCCAATCATTTATGTGCAGGGATCTCCCAAGATACCGTCCCGTAGTCCCAAAATAAGGAGGATCTCCCGTGATACCGTCCCGTAGTCCCAAAATAAAAGTGCAGGGGGATCTCCCGGGATACCATCCCGTAGTCCCAAAATAAAAGTGCAGGGGGATCTCCCGGGATACCATCCCGTAGTCCCAAAATAAAAGTGCAGGGGGATCTCTCGGGATACCGTCCCGTAGTTCCAAAATAAAAGTACAGGGGGATCTCTTGATATACCGTCCCATAGTCCCAAAATAAAAGTGCAGGGGGATCTCCCGGGATACCGTCCCGTAGTCCCAAAATAAAAGTGCAGGGGGATCTCCCGGGATGCCGTCTCGTAGTCCCAATGTAAATGCGCAATCACATCCAGAAACAAACCAAGGGATAAGTATGAAAACCGGAGTAGCAGATAGAACTAGCCTAGAATGCTTCACGTAGTACGATTAAACAACTTAGCAATTAGGCTATTATGTCAGGTAGACATGCTTTCCTAGTCTAGCACAAGTAATAGGCTTCAAGTAATATAAAGCAAATAAGAAAGAAAGTTAAATGTTAACAACTTAAGTAAAACCGGATTTTCATCAATCGGCTCAAGTACAACTTCATATTCGGTGATTACAAGGATCTAAGAGCCTAAAGGATCAATTTACCACAAATAAATCCGAACACGCACTCGTCACCTCGCGTGCAAGGAATACAATCAACATAGAAGACTCAAATCCTAAGGGGAAGTCCCCCACACAAGGTTAGGCAAGATACTTACCTCGAACCGGCTAAAATCAACTAGCAACCACGTTCTTGCCACGAGTTCTTGACTCCAAATCGCCCAAATCTATTCAATTAAACCACACATTGTAATCAACATCTCAAGCAACTGATTCTATTATTTAATTCAAAGCTAAAGCGCGAAATTAGGTAAAATAACCAAAATGCCCCTCCAGCCAACATCTCGGAATCGAATAATTTTCACATTTTTAGAACCCTCGCACTCTCACGAGTCTAACCATATAATAATCTCCCAAATCGGAGGTCAATTGCCCACTCAAAATACAATAATTAAGCCTAAGAAGTTTCAACCAATTTTCCACAATTTTGACCTTAAATTCGAATTATAAAGGTGGATTTAACTATATATTAATGGAATACAACTAGATAGGGTCAAGAAAACATTACCCAATGATCTTCTCTTCAAATTCCACCCAAAATCGCCTTCTCCTGAGCTCCCAATTGGTTTTTCTAACTTTAGAAATAAACCCTCGGATTTTCCCCTTTTCAGAGCAGTGCTTTTCGCTTCTGCGGATAACGGACCGCTTCTGCGGTCCCGCACATGCGGGCCACGAGCCGCTTCTGCGACTCCTCACTTAAATTTCCAAATTCCGCTTCTGCGGTGTTACATTCGCGGAAGCGATTTCGCTTCAGCGAAATTTCCACCGCTTCTACAGACCCAGCTGCCCTGCCCTATTTTCGCTCCTGCGGTGACCAAGCTGCTTCTGCGGCTCCATTTCTGCGGTTCCCAAGCCGCAGAAGCGGAAATACCAGAAGGCCAGCTGCAATTTTCTTCAAACTTCAAAATCTACCCGTTGAGCATCCGAAACACACTCGAGGCCCCTGGGACCTCAACCAATCACACACACAAGTCATATAACCTAAGATGGACTCGATCGAAGTCCCAAATCACATAACACAACATTGAAACGACAAATCAAACCAAAAATCAAGCTTATGAGCTTCCAAGTCTTCAAATAACGAATCTCATGCCGAAACCTATCAATTCAACTCGGAATGATGCCAAATTTTGCAGACAAGTCCAAAATGACATAACGGAGCCATTCCAACTCTCGGAATCGCATTCCGACCCCGATATCCCAAAAGTCAACTGTGGGTCAAACTTCTTCATTTTCCAACTTCAACTTTCGCCGAAATGCCTCAACTTACTCTACGGACCTCCAAATCTGAATCTATGTGCGCACCTAAGTCCAAAATCACCATACGAAGCTGTTGAGATCATCCACGGCCCATTCCAGGATCGTTTATCCAAAAGTCCAATTCCGGTCAACTTTTCACCATTCTAACTTCCAAAACAAGGTTTCTTCTCTAAATTTGACTCTAAACCATCTGAAATTCGAATTCCACCATGCACGCAAGTCGATACTCATATTCTGAAGCTGTTCTAGACCTTATGCCGCCAAACGGGGCTTAATTTCTCAAAATGACCAGTCGGGTCATTGCATCCTCCCCCTCTTAAAACCAACGTTCGTCCTCAAACGTGCTAAGATTCACCTCGAATTCCTCAAGTCACTGAGTGCGCACTTCCAACATACACCCGCGGGTGATCCCACGTTACCCCAATCCACTTAAGCCTGACGGCACCATCTCAACTAAAATTTAACCTTCCTAGCAATACCAATAGGCCTTCAAGCTAGAATTCTCACCTTCCACCCGTTCCCAAAAGACTCGACCCTAATCCATGCCCGGTATCCGTCTCAACTAACTATTTCAATACAAGCAAACACACACAGGTTACAATCACACAACATGACACCTCACACATAGGCCCACAATCACATTTCTGGTTGCAATACTTGCCTGAGATCAAATTCGTACCGGCCATAAGCCTCATATTCTACAGGAAATCTTTTCAAACCTCCACAACACTGGCGATGATACAAAACCCATAAAAACCGCATAACAGACACCCGAATAACCAAACCTCAGCCAACACCAACGGGTACATATCCCACAAGCTAAACTCAAGAAGCATAGAACGGAAATGATTGAATATAAGAAAGGAAACACATAGGGGAACTAACAAACAAATCAAACTAGCACAATTTCTTCTAAAACACAAACCGACAAAAACATCTAACAAGAAAGAATGAAAGCATATAAAAGACTCACAATGATCTATACTAATATAACCTCTCACCGCAGTATACAGCCCGGTTTCAATATATCAATCACCTGAAATCACGAGGGTCCCGCCCTCAATACTAAATCACAAGTAGGGCTCACATCAACCCATCTAGATACTCTCACTAGATCAATTCCGTCTACAATTTACAACACAGACCAGCTCACATACCGGTGGAGCATAGAAATCACAGCTCGTAACCAAGAATGCTCAGAAGTCACATCAAGCCTACCAAAACAGACAACAGGAAAATACTACTAGCCTCGTAACTCTTGACAACGGCTAAAATCAAACGATAGACATGGCTATCACTCATAAAACCTCCCAACAGGGTAATCATATAGACGGAGTGCAAATCATGAAGCGCTCCCATAAATGGAGCAACAAACAAGGAAATCCGCCCCGATAAGTAGAACTGTAAAGAACTATAGATAGTTCCCCTCAATAATAAACCGAATTCGTACCTGAATGTCATTCAACTGGCGCACCGGCCTCAAGCCTACCATATGGAACACGTCAACGAGCCGGGCCTCCCCCTTTTAGGCGCCCTCTACCTGCCTGAATACCTCGCTGGGACACACCGGTCCGAAGTTTGGGACAATCTCTTACCATGTGGCTAGTATCTCCACACTCAAAATACCCTCTATGCTGATGAGGCGGTGGGAACTATGCGGTACGGGTACTCTGAGACCCATGATCACCTGAGTTACCATGCTGAGTCTGAAGCGCGAATTGAACTGGCTGACCCGCAAAACCTCTACCATGACGCACCCTGCCTCCAAAATAAGGACCTGTATATCTCCTCGGTCTACGAGGACCCCTCGCCTCCTCAAACTCCCGCTCCTGATCTCGTCTGTTATCTCTCTCATGACCCTGCCTGCCATCTCTCTCTCTAGCATGCATACCCTCTATCCTCCTAGCAATGTTCACCACCTGCTGATATGGAATATCCATCTCCAACTCACGGTCCATGCTGGACCTAATTCTAGGAATAAGCCCCTCAATGAACCGGTGAACCTTCTCGCAAACAATAGAAACCAAGGCTGAGGCATGTCTAGCCAAACTAGTGTAACGGACAGCATACTCCGAGATGGTCATAGCACCCTGGTGCAAATGCTCAAACTCCGCGCGCCATGCATCCCTGAGGCTCTGAGGAACAAACTCTCTCAGGAACATATCTGAAAACTGAGTCCAAGTCAGATAGGCTGCCTCGTCTGGACTGTCTAACTCATAGGTGCACAACCAATCATAGGCGGCTCCTCGAAGTTGAAAAGTAGTGAAGGAAACCCCGCTCGATCAAGAGATACCCATAGTACGGAGAATACGGTAACACTCATCAAGAAACACCCAAGGCATCATCTGATGCTAATCCACTCAACACCGGAGGATCATACTTCTTGAACCTCTCTAGTCTCATCTGCTCCTGCTCGGAAGCTGCTACCATGCGCTCGGGCTAAACTGGTGCCACATGCGGCACAAGAATAATCTCTGGGACCTGCTCAACATGCGCTCGCTGCTCAGGAGCACAGGCAGCGGGAGTCTGTGCTCCTCCCCAGGCCTGGGATGTGGCTGCAGCAAGGGGAAGCAATCCTGCTTAAGCCAAAGTGGTGTACATACTTATAAACTGTGCCAAAGTCTCCTGAATGGTTGGGGTAGTAGTAGCAGTGAGTATGTCAGGTGCCTGGACTCCGGCTAGATCTGCTGGTGGTACCTCGGCGGCAGCTCGCCCAGGCACTCTCGCTGCACCTCGTGCGCATCCTCAAACTCTACCCCGGCCTCGACCTCCGACGGCTGCAGCAAGGGGCGCGGGTGCCTGATCACCTCGAGTAGTACGTGTCCTCACCATCTATGAGAGAGTAAAAGACAAAGGTTTAGGGTTGTGGATGTCAAAAATATCGCACGATGGGGAAATCAAGTGAAGTTGAATTTTTCCTAATGGTTACATAGCCTCTCACAGATAAGTACAGACATCTCCGTACCGATCCACGAGACTCTAATAAACTGGCTTGTGATCTGTGACTCCTGGAACCTAGAGCTTTGATACCAACTTGTCGCGACCCCAGTTCACCCTCCATGAACATGTCGTGATGGCACATAGTCCCTATGACTAGGTAAGCCTAACAATGGGGAAGATAAACCAAAATTTGCGGAAGAAAATAAATAAAACTGAATTGGTAAAATAAATTGGGTTTAAGGTGCCGCTCGGCACATACCACAACAACTCTCAAAGATAACAAAACTTCCCAAAACCCGGAAACTCACAAATCACTAGCTAAGGATACATAAGAGGCTCTGACTCAAGGATATCTATACAAAGGAGAAAATACTGGAAGAACTATACTTATTACAGAAAAGCTGGAAAGGGACTCCTCGGTCTACGGACGTAGCAGATATACCTTGAAGTCTCTACCAATACGCCTCCTTCCAAGGCTGACAGAACTGAACGGGAGTACCTGTATCAGCACAACAAAAATGTACAGAAGTGTAGTATGAGCACACCACGGCGGTGCCCAGTAAGTACCAAGACTAACCTCGATGGGGTAGTGACGAGGAACAGTCAAGGCACCTACCAGTCAATAAACAGTATAATCATAGGAATAATGGTAACGACATATGAATATGTAAAGAATACATGAATGACAAAAATGCTACAATTCACAATAAGGCATAAATACAACAATTAACAACAAGAATATAATAAATGATGATACAAAATGATGGCAGAATCACCACCCAAATCCTAAGGTCACAACACCACAAAGAAAAGAAACAAGTCAATAATTTATATCATACAATGATGTTCACAGAAGGTCTTATCCCACTCTTTCCACAATTTCACCAAGTCTCGGACAAACCACCACTCGCGAAGACCCAGTATCTGCAATCTAACAATTGGCAACCTGTGCCCCATCAATCTCATGGTCATACCGATAACTAACTGGCCAACTAGGGCCACTCTCCCAATAAAATGAATAAGCGAGGCGTACCTCCACCCTTAAAAGATCAGGAGGAATTTACCTCTAATAGGAGTGCTCAGCTACGTGTATGCTTGTGAAAATGTTTCTAACAAAATTCTACCAACCAGCAAATATGAAAAGGAGGACGGACCGCACGTACGATGTTCCCTCACAACTCCCAAGCGGTAACGTTCATACAGGTAAACAATCCACAATCACAATAGAAACAAATTGGAATGCCTCAACAGGCCGTCACAACTCTATACAATCAATCCATGACATAGCCCACCTTATTTCGCCACGTGTGCAATAAATAATATAATAGGCACCGCCTTATTTCGCCACACGTGCATAACAATGTTCCCACCTTATTCCGCCACATGTGCAACCCACATATAAGCATATAATATATCTCGCCTTATTACGCCGCATGTGCAAAACATCAACACAACAATAGCACGGCAAAGTCCTCGTGCAAACTTTCAACCACAACCGTACGGTAGAAACCTCGTGCATCACAGTAGCAACAATTAACAGGGTGGAAATCTAACAAGAATAATAAACGCAGCAGTGTAATAAGGCAAGTCAACGAAATAATAATAACTACCAGGATAAAGCAGAAACACAGGGTAAACACTACTCAATCTCAAATACCAATGAGGGTCTCCCAGGATACCGTCCTGTAACCCTCTCTTCAACTCTCCAATGGATCTCCCGGGATACCGTCCCGTAGTCCAGCTCTCGTACCAGTATCAAATGATCTCTCAGGATACCATCCCGTAGTCCAATCATTTATGAGCAGGGGATCTCCCGGGTGTAAGGCCCCGTGAAATCCCTACTCAAAAACCCGGATCCCGTGGTGCGGTCCAGAATACGGTCGCATACTTGAAATGCGAACCGCATATCTACCGTAGAGTGAGGCAGAATGTTATTTAAAAATTGAAGTCAGTTATGCGGTCTAAATGCGGTCGCATAATCAAAATGCGAACCGCATAGTCGTCGCATTTTTTCCCTTTGAATTTGCGAAGGTCAGTTCTGCGGTGCACCTTGCGACCGCAAAACATGAATGTGGACCGCATTCTTACCACAGAGTGAGTCAGAACGTATGGTTTTTGGGAGGCATTCTGCAGTCCATTATGCGGACCGCATGTTTATTCTGCGGTCGCAATAGTTTGACTCGAGGCTCCAATTTTCTAATTTTTAACCCGACTTCCATATCGATATAACCGGTGTTCTAGCTCATTTTGAACATTCTTCTGAGCATTTCTAGAGAGAGGAAGAGGTTTCTTAGAGAGGGAAAGTCTCCCATCAAATTATTTCATAAGATTGGGCTAAATCATTGAAGAAAATCAAGTGAAGGCTCCTGAATCTTCATCCCAAGAGGTAAGGCTCCATCACCTCAGCTCATATTTGTATACTTAGCCATATGGGGTCATTAGGGAAGTAATTCATGGGTATGAGAATGAATCTCTTGCATGCATACCACCGTAGAGTATTGGAAAGTAGTAAAATTAAAAAAAAGGCAATTGGGGATACAAAATGATAGAAATTCCTCACAAAAAGGGGCCTAAGGTCATAGTGCACCTTTAGTGTTTGATGATATGCTCAAACCAAGCTAGAACTTCAGTTTTGTCTTTAATTCTCAATTTTACTTGAAATTCTTGCTCAATAGATCGAAGCGCTAAGAGTTCCAAAAAATTGTAAAAGAATAAGGAAAAGCTTTATTGAGGTATGTATGGCTAAAATCCCCTCTTTTATTAGAAATCAAGCTCTGTTGGTGCTCACGAACGTGTGGTAAGGTCGTATTAGTGAATGTATCGATTGTGGCTATGTGTTAATTGATTTGCAATTATCTATATATTTACATGATGGGTGTGCCTCAATGTGTATAACATACCAATCTTGATAATTAGATAATGATGAAAAGAACGGTTATATATAGAAATATTTGGGCTATAAGATGACACTGAAACAAAGAATTATTCATGGTAGCTATGTGCTCACTATTTGTGATTGCAACTTGAGTTATCTTTGATATATGTGTCTATGATCATAACTTGTAAAACGAATGTTGGAAAGGGAAAACGATGTGATGGTGGTGGACATGAGTGCCCAGGAATTGTTATGATATGTGTGGAATAAAGATTTGAAGGTGTTGACAAATGAGAATCAAGTAATGCCTCCAAGAAGGTGACCTAGCCGATCGGGTCATGATCGGACTCCATGTCGCACACATGGTGTTAATGTGTTGATATTGAATTCCGGATAAAGGAAATGAATTATTGATTGAGAGTAATGCCTCCAATGAGGTGACCTAGCCGGTCGGGTCGTGATCGGACTCCGCTCGAGATGGCGGTGGTAATGAGAACAGTGGTGAACATGTGACAGAAATGCTCTATTCTATGTTGTGGAAATTGTATGAAAGATTATGTGAATTGCTTCTTTGACTTGCACATATTATTTACTTGCATTTATTTGATAGTTCTTTCTAGTAAAATGGTGTTTAGTAATACATACCAATACAATTCAAATGTACTGACGTCCCTTTTGCCGGGGGCGCTACATTCGTGTTATGATTGTAGGTGGCTCCATAGCGGACAATGTCGACCGTGTATAGCGGAGCGTTCATCTACTCGAAGTCTCGGTGAGCCCCTTATTCTTCCATGGGGCTGCATGGTGTATCTTTTGTTATTACAGCTTTTCACTTTGGAGGTATAGCCGGGGCCTTGTTGCCGGCATAGTCATACTTATCTGTTGTATCCGTAGAGGCTCCAAAGACACTAGTGTGGGTTATGTACGGGTTTTGGGGAGTCCCCTATATGTATATGTTGTAATCCTAAACTTGTGATCTCCTTAAGCCGTAACTCTAATAGAATCCATGAAGCTAGCTTATGAACGGTAAATTTTTATGATATGAAATGAACTAGTAATGTGGTACACACCGTGTATTATCGTTCAAATTAATCAAAGGCACAGGTTCCGCATTCATTTTGAGTAGGGGTAGAAAGTGTTCAGTAAGGCTTTCTCAGTCGGGTTCATTTGATTGAGCGACGGTCGCGCCTCCAGAGGTTGGGGCGTGACACCGGGATACTGTCCCGTAGTCCTAAAATAAAAGTGCAGGAGGATCTCCGGGGATACCGTCGCGTAGTCCCAAAATAAAAGTGCAGGGGGGATCTCCAGGGATACCGTCCCGTAGTCACAAAATAAAAGTGTAGGGTGATCTCCCGGGATACCGTCCCGTAGTCCCAAAATAAAAGTGTAAGGGGATCTCCCGGGATGCCGTCCCGTTGTCCCAATGTAAATGCACAATCACAGCCAGAAACAAACCAAAGGATAAGTATGAAAAACGGAGTAGCAGATAGAACTAGCCTAGCAAGCTTCACGTAGTACGATTAAACAACTTAGCAATTAGGCAATTATGTCAGGTAGACATGCTTTCCTAGTCTAGCACAAGTAATAGGCTTCAAGTAATATAAAGCAAATAAGAAAGAAAGTTAAATGTTAACAACTTAAGTAAAA
>MU674595.1:28695-53970 GCA_026770625.1 Nicotiana glauca
GGCTATACCTTACACAACAGCAAAATAAAACTATGGAAACAAGCGGCCTAAGCCACGCAGGGCCCCGAGGGGAATGGGGCTCACCAAAAAGCTGATGGAAGGCGGAGGGATAGCTACGAACGGTGGGCTGGAGTACCTGCTACATATCCACCTACAATCATAACACGAATGTAGCGTCCCCGGCAAAAGGGACGTCGGTACATTTGAATTGTACTGGTATGTATGAAAAAACTTTGCTCCAAGTAAACTCGAACCATAAACAAGTAAGCAGTAATAATAGAACGACAATCAAATCCACAAGAAGACAACAATTAAGCCAAACAGGTATACAACCTCTCCTTCATAAACAAGTATGTAATTGTAATAGAATTAACAATCAAATCCACAACGAGAGAACAATCAAACCAAACAAATTTACAATCTCTCATGTTAACCCTTCCACATTTCCTCATCAATAGTTTCACAATTGGTTCAAAATTTCATTTCAATGGCGATTTCGATCGCTTTCCAACCTTATTACCTCGGCCACCCTTATTACCTCGGCCACCCTTATCACCACAACCCACACCTTATTACTTCGTGTTTCGGCGAGCAACCCGATCCCACCGAGCAATCACAATTCACAAGCAACACCACAACCAACAAGTCACAAGAATAACAACAACAATTCTCAAGAAATAACAACAATAATTCTCAAGGAGTGACAACAAAAATTTATATGAACTTCCAAGGCCATCAATACCATTTCCATGTATTTCACAACTCATATGCATAGATAGGTCACAACGATAATCTTCCACGTTAAGCTACATGTATTGCTACCACAGTTATTCCGAAATACATCAATTCCCATTTCTTTCCATCACTTGTGTCACAATTCTTACCACATAGCACATTCACAATCACAAACCTGGTTTATTTTCTATTACTTGCATCAATATGGTGAAGGCAAAACCACAATCACTCAACCATACCAACCACTAGAATTTCACACCAATTCACGTAGAAATCACATACCAAGCACTCGAATACCCAAACAAGGTGATTTTACCAAGTTCAAAGTTAACAATACATACCTAGAGCCGAATTCCTTTTTAATTCTTACTTCAAATTCACCAAAATCTAGCAACGTCAATATAGTGCACAAATTAATACACATAGCTTAGAATTCAAGGTTCACAATCACTACCCGAATATATTTAGGCCATTAACCTTTTCTTTGCACAAGTCTTTGCTCCCACCCCATTACTCTCACTAGGTTTTAGGTTATAGAAAAACATGAATGAATGAGTTCGACCCTTATTTTCAAAAACCTACACATGAGACTCCCCCCCTTAATTTAAAACAGAATTTCAATGGGAAAGTTAGGGATTTTACCTGTAGGGAAAGGGGTATGAAGATAAGCTTGAATTTCCCCGTCCCGGATAGCTTTGAAGAACAAGATTTTGGAGAAGATGAGTTTCTCTCTCAAGACCCTCTCTTCCTCTCTCTTAATTTGATCAGAATGTCGTTAAAATGAGGGGGGTTGGGGTGTTTTATTAAAAAGGGGGTCGGGTTTTAAAATTGTGAAAAATAGAAGCCCGACAAGATCAGCGGTCGCATTCTACGATTGCAGAACTGAAATGCGGTCCGCAGAGTGGACCGCAGAAATGCCCTTAAAAATCTGAAGGTCTGCTCCAGTATGCGACAGGAATGCGGTCCGCATATTGATTATGCGGTCGCATAATGGACCGCATTTTCAACATCAATTTTGACCAATCTACTGTTTCACTACACGGTAGGAATACGGTCCGCGTAGCTGATCTGCGCTGCATTCTAGACCGCATAAATGACAATCTCTGAAAACTTGATTCTTTTGATTTTTAAAAGCTTAGTTTACTACCAAGGGTCCGAACCGCGGCTCGCAAGCTCGCTGCGAAGAATTCTACACATTCCTAATACATGTTCGGAGCCGACACCACAAGTTACTAGGTTTTGAGTTTAAAAATTTTACGGGGTCTCACACAATCACATATCATAAATAACATCTCAAGCAACTGATTCTACTATTTAATTTAAAGCTAAGACTCGAATTTTGTTAAAATAACCAAAATATCCTTCAGGCCAATGTCTCGGAATCAAATAATTTTCACATTTTCTGAACCCTCGTACTCTCACGAGTCTAAGCATATAAAAATCTCCCAAATCGGAGGTCAAACACCCACTCAAAACTCAATAGTTTGGCCTATGAAGTTTTACCCATTTTTCATTCAAAAATCCGAAATTAAGGATGAATTCGTGATTAGATTAGTGGGTTTTAAGCATAAGAGAGTAGAGAATCGTTACCCAATCGTTGTCCTCGAAAACCCTTTGAAATGTCTCCCAAATTCGAGCTCCCAATCTTGTGTTTTGATAAAAATGGCTAACCCTCGTTTTAGAAATGTTAAATATTGTCCAGACATTTAATGCATCGCGAACGGGGAGGTGAGCTCGCATTCGAAGAGAAGGAAAATAGAAGTTGCCAAAAATGCCGATCGCGAAGGGAAGAGTGCGAATGTGAAGGCCTGGGTTCATGAGTTACACGAACATGACGTCAAGAACGCGAACACGATAAAGGAGATTAGCGAGGTCTAGAAGTTACCCTACGCGAATGCGATGCGTGAGCTACGAACGCGAAAGAGAAGAAAGGTTATGCGAACGCGAAAGAGGAACTGGCCGCCCTCCAGGATTACACTACGCGAACGCGTGAGAGGGACCGCGAACGTGAAGAAGAAGTAAGTCAAAGCTACGCGAACGTGACGAGAGGGTCGCGGACGCGAAGAAGGAACTGGTACCTGCAACTGCTGAAGGATTTTTCTGCAATTTTTACAACTCCAAAATGCTCCGATGAGCATCTGAAACACACCTGAGGCTCCCGGGACCTCGACCAAACCTACGGACATATCCCCTATCATCATTCAATCCTTAAACCACCTAAAACAATGCCGGAAACTCAAACTAAACAAGGATTTGAGCCTAAGAACTTCAAATTTCATCAAAATACACTTTCGATCAAAAACCTAACCAAAACACGCCTGAATGACCTTAAATTTTGCACACACGTCCCAAATGACATAACGGAGCTACTGCAACTTTCGGATTTCCAATCCGGCCCTCGGATCAAAGACTCACTATTAGACCGGAAACTTCAAAAATTCAAACTTCGGCATTTCAAGCCTAAATGAGCTACGGACTTCCAAAATGCATTTCGAACATGCTCCCAACCCCGAAATCACCTAACGGAGCTAACGGAATCATCAGATTTTCATTCCGAGGTCATCTTCACACTGTTTTAACTATGGACCATTTTTCAAGACTTAAGCTCTCATTTAGGGACTAAGTGTCCCAAAACTCTCCGAAACCCAACCGGTCGGGTTGTCACAAATGTAGTTATCACACACATATTTTTTGAAGGCAACAAACTGGCATATTATTTAGCCAATTATGTCTTGACATAGGTCCTATTGAGTGCGATTCTTTTGCTCAACTGGACAACTCAGGGAGAAGGATTCTAAATGATGATAAACTACAATGCCCATACTTGAGAATAAGGGTTGCAAGGAATTGAAAAAGGAAGAACAGATAAACAACATATCGAGGCAGTATTTTTCATAGGGTTGTATGGAAGATTTCCAAAGCAAAAAAGCAAGACTTCCATCATGTACGTCATGTAGGACATATTGGGAACATAAGCAAAATAAATTTTCAGGTGTTCATTCATGGATCACAATTGAATCATGGATGAGAATTGGCACATCAAACACAATTTCGAGGTGCTGGGTAGTGTTTTCACAGCACATAATCACAACTGTGTTATTACAAATACACTGTAATACCAGTTGCGAACTCTCACAGGATGAAGAAGTCCCAACAAGAATCATCGAGACAACAGACGTAAGTTATGGTATGAGCAGCATAGCTGGAAACACAAAACTTTCAACATGGTACATTTTGCAACGAATTTCGGAGATCATGGAGACAATTAGGATTCAAATCCTTGCACTATGGATTGCTCTTTGGAATATTGCTAATCATGTAGAGGAGATCAAGAAAGTAATACGGAGGTGTACTGTTAATATATCACATATACTGAGAGAAGGTACTACCCTAGAACCCCAGTCCCTAGACTAAGCATGAACTCCTCTAATGTGAAGATACAAATAAGGAATAACTATTCCTGGACATACACGGGAAGGCTGCCTAGTTTTTGGTACATGACATGTTCATATTTATGGCATCTAAAAATGGGAACAATTAAGGTATTAGGAAGTCATTACCTAGTGCACTTTGTTCATACTACATCCTAAGAATGCTGCCACATAAAGTTTACATCAAGATACTACTGGGGAACACTCGATCTTCATGGAAAATAAGACGTGATCACCTATTTGACTACGAGTGCGGACATTTTGGACAGAGCAGGGGAGAAATTTGAGGTACATCTGCAATTAGGGACATACCTTCATGTATCTGCTGAGACATCAAGATTACAAGCAGAAAATGTATACAAAACTGGAGGCCAAGTAATACACCTACAACAAATGCTATGCTAATAACTGTTTGTGCGAGTGCCTACATAATACCTGCTCTGCTTCTATGCTTTTTCCTTCAATATATGTAGCAGGGTGGACACAGTAAAGGACAGATCATGATCTACATTATGCATGAAAGACAGAGTTACTGGGGCAATGAGTTATACAGATGCTATCATGGCATGCTTAGTGCTAGTTTTTATTCAACAACCTTACTACATTATTACATTTCTTTATCATTGGTTAATCAGTTCAGAATGTACTATCAGGATTGAGTATTCCTTGCTCGGTTCTAGTAATAGGGTCTATGTAATTACCTTAGCATATGACTTTACATCTTGTAAGACACTACACTATTTTTGCTTGTTTTGCTTTAGAACAAACAGATTCTTACAAAGAATCATATCCGCTGACCAAAATAATTCAGATGAGTAGGAAGGGCAGGTTCAAGAAATATTAAAAAAGGCAGAAAATAAAAAGGCCATAACTAGAATCTTATTAGCTTAGTTCGGCCTAGCAGTAGCCTTAGAAAAAATACAGAGGAACCAATTCAAAGACAAGAAAACAGAAATTGTAAACACAAAAAGGCAGCAGATATCACAAACAACTATCAATCAGAGTAAACAACAAAAACGCAGTAGACAAACAAACAACAATAGAGTAACAGGGGAAGAATCAATTCAACCACTCGATTATCAATCTATTAGTATGTAGATATCAAAAACAACTTAGAAAACACAATAAAAACTATACTTTGATAGCGATGATTGATCATATTCGAGCAGCATCAACCCAAAATTAATTGTAACTCGATTTTAAGAAACCTGCTGGGTAAGAATAGAAGTTACTTGGGGATGATCGGAGATCGTAGCAAGGCAGACCGGCGGAGATTGTTGCAGCATTATTGTTAAGCACGTAGGTTATGCTACAGCGTGCCTCACCTTCAAATTGGCGACTGGCGTGCATCTTTATATTTGAAGAGAATCCGATTTTCTATTGTTTTCTAATTGAAGGGAATGTAATTTCTTGTCCAAAAAAATTGGAGGGAAATATTTTTTTGTACGGAGGGAAAGTTAAAATAATAACAAAATTGATTTCAATTAGTGTTTTTTAGTGGTAATTTTTTTATTGTCGGTAAAAGGATATCTTTTACTGGCTATTGATCATGTGTCACTAATATTTCAGCTTAAATAATTTATTAGCGACAATTACCTTATTGTCGCTAAATAATTGCCGCCAAAGACCTTTTTACAAGAAAAGCTTATGAGTCGGCCCTTCAAAAGAACAAAAGGAGCAGTAACAAGAAAAAGAAGAGGTTGGTGAAAAAAGGTGAAGTAGTATGTGATAAGAGTGTCCCTGTGGTGGAAGTGGATGAGGAAGCAATAGAAGAACCTAGTTCCTTGGTGAAAACATCCCAGAAGAATAAGCAGTTTGCTTCAGTGGAGAATGTTACAACCCCCAGTTTAGAGTTGAAAGATGCTATGAGTGAACCATCAATTTCTTCTGAGGATGTTTTGGTCAAGACTAGTGGAAAACCAAAATCAAGTGTTATGAAATCTGGCAAGAGAAAGTTGGAACCTGCAAAGGAACCTAGTTCGGCAAAGAAAGTAAAAAGTGAGACTAGGTCTACTATAGAATATTTGAGTCACCAAAAGGTCTTATGGGGTCGCACTTTTCACCCAGCAATTTTTTATATGGCTGGCATGAGAAAATTAATTGAGATGGTTGAGTTTCAATGATAGGGGAATTTTTTCCAAATAGATGCGCCAAGGTGTACGAGGATGAGGTTTAAAGCTTTTATGCCGACCTCTTTCCTGTTGACACTGACAATATATGTGCTTTAGTTAATGGGGGTGGATATTGTGTTCGATGTTGCTCTGCTTGGGGATATTCTGAAAGTCCCTACCGTTGGTGTGTCTACAGTGAAAGATGTATGTAGGTCAAACTTCAAAAATGCTATAGTGAAGGATAATGCAAACTAGAAAGGGGAACTGGTTCACAAGAAAGCCTTGCTCCCTGTTTATCAGTTGCTCTTCGAGTTGGTGAACAAGGTTCTTCTACCCCATGCTGAGAGGAGGTCCATGACTTCCAGGTCTGACTTGTATCTGATAAAGGCACTGGATGGATTTACACCTGTGAGCTTGCCTGCCATCATGATTGAACATATGCAGAAGGTGGCAACTTTCAAGGATAGAAACCATGGTCCTCCATATGGGTTCCTTCTTATGCACGTGTTTAAGTTCTTCAAAGTGCCACTGGGACAATGTAAAGTAGGGACCAAGAAGCAGACATTCTCTCAAATAACTTTGGAAAAATATGAGTGCATCGAGAAGAATGGGGGTAGGCAGTACATCGACAATCTCTCAGCTCATCAATGCTCAAAACAGCGCAACTGAGGAGATTTAAAGGTTGAAGGTGAGAAACGCTATCCTGGAAAGTCAGTAGGCCCAAGAGGCCCTATGGTCAAATGAGGAGATAGCTCGTTTGACAAAAGAAAATGCTAATCTCAGGGCACAAGTGGAGAACCTGAAAGAGAAACTGCTCACCGAACAAACGTCGGTGAATGCCCGAATAGATCTAGTTCTCCAAACCCTTGATGCAGCTTCCAAGCCCTCTACTCCTAGTTCCCCCTAGGCAACCCCTTTCAGTGACCAGTTTCTGGATTTTCTGTTCTTGTTTTGATGACTTGGTAGTTGTTTTTGTTTCCTTTTATTTTGATGTGGATGGGATGTACATGTACTGCTACCGATGACAACAGTCCAATCTTTGCCTTTGCTGTATAACAAAGGCATATGTTTTATACATAAAAACTATCCTCTTTTGCTATCTAAATGCTTATGTTCTCTGTTTCTATTTTCTATCATGTTGTGTGTATATATGCGGCATGAGTTGGATAGGCTAGACTTCTTTATGCTGATTGCCTACTTGTGTATTTTTAATGATGCCAAAAGGGGGGAGTATAATTGAAACAGGGATCTGATTAAGGAGGAAGCATAAAGTCAGGGGGAACTTGTGAAGTTCCTGTTACTTCATCTGGTTATTTTTGTTCTAAAAATATGTTATCAATGTCTAAGTTTCTCATCATCAAAAATGGGGAAATTGATGGGTTTTCAATGTCTTAGCTTTATATTTTGATGATCTAACAAACTTACTTATAATCAACGGACTCCAACTAATGTGAACTGCTGCAACTTTAGAAGATAGAGAACCAATACAATGACCTGATCTCTTGTGTTTCACTGATAGTAGTATGAAAGCCAATTGTGTACAACTGGAAAGTGACTGTCACAGAAACAGAGCACACAGTGCAGCACAGTTCTACAATCACTTGTCCTTTGACCAATCAAGTGTTTAAATCATTCAAGGATGTCATCCAAGTTGACAAGAGTATTACAACAAAACATCACTTGAACACTTGAGAATTCACTCCAAGCATTCAAGCCTTCTGAGATTCGAGCATTCAATTCTCAAGTGCATCAAGAACAAAGTTTAACGCTACTACAAACCAGTTCCTAAATCTAGTATTTTGTTGTCCTTAGTTGAGTTGTAACTTTGTAATTGTTCTTCAATTTTAATTCCAATTTTCTTAGCTAGAAGCGTTGCTTAGGAACCCCTTTGTAAAACCATAAACTCTTTGTGTTTATGTCGTGACTAGAGTTAGTCATGAGTTAAAGTCTTTGTAATAGGTGTATTACGAGTTAGTGAGGGATTAAGATTTTAATTCCTAGATTGCATAGGTTGTAATCTAAAAGTTGCTCATTGTAAAGTTGAAATCCTACCAGTGTAGATCCCCTTGAGTAGGGATTTGTCCATGTAAAACTCCCCGTCTTATTTACTTACTGTTTTTAACGTTTTCAGTAAAAACTCATAGAGTACCTGATACTTTATAGTTTGGTGGACTCATACAAACTATTAATCCATTAAAGTTATTTGGAAAAGGAGACCCCACTCATCTTTGGTTGTACCCTTACATGTACTGATTTCACCTTTTGTTTCCTTGTTTGTTTGGGCCCTGATTTCTTCTTGTCATTACTCATAGGTGATAGATCCCCTTGTTGTGCTATGTGTTGAAAGTTAATAGCAATTGACTCCTCATCCATGTCATCCCCTAATTGTTACTGATCATTCGGCTCACCATCAACCACTTGAGTTTCCAATATATTAGGCTCATGATTCTTGGTAATCATTCCCATCACCTTTTGACCTTTCTGGTTGATTAACATGCCTTTAGTTAGAATACCACTTGTGACACTGAGTGTTTTCCCTGCCATAATCCCAAGATCATTAATCCTAGGTTCTACAATTTGACTCTGATCTTCCACATTACCCATGGGCACCAATTGAACTTGTTGCACCAAATAACTCTCCTTTCTCGTGTGTGTTTTTTGAATCACATCACCCTTTGAAGACGTACATCTGCTCAGCCCCAATTCTTTGTAGAATATTAATAGTTTCCCCATTAGGGTTTACTATTACATTGGTAGCAGGAGTTACTCTTACATTGGTTCCAGTACGCTTGCCTGCCATAGAAAGCTTGTCTGATACCCTGTACCACCAATGACCATCAAAACACCAAATCTTGGTCCGAAGCCATCCCGAAAAATACCCGAGGCCCCGGGACCCTGTCCAATTATACAAGTCAATCCCAATACATTATCCAAACTTGTCCAAAGGACGGAGACACCATGAATAACATCAAACTTCACCGAACGCATTTTAATCACACTTAGGCATTCAAGATCACAACCAAACATCACACACAAGTTTCGATAAACAAAATGAACCTATCCAAGGTCCCAAAACAT
The DNA here is from genome assembly GCA_026770625.1 of Nicotiana glauca. Classification (NCBI taxonomy): domain Eukaryota; kingdom Viridiplantae; phylum Streptophyta; class Magnoliopsida; order Solanales; family Solanaceae; genus Nicotiana; species Nicotiana glauca. Next base: position 38,051 of record MU674595.1, read on the forward strand.
CGCTTGGAGTCCGATAACAGTAAGGTCTACTCTAGTTCAAACTTAACAAGTTTCAAAACCTTCAAAATACAAACTTCTGATGATAAGCGCCTAATAGCTCCCCTGATCATCTGATATGTCTGAAATCACCATACAAACCTATAGGATCCGTTAAATCCTGATTCCGAAGTCGTATATTCAAAAGTCAGACCTTAGTCAACTCTTCCAACTTAAAGCTTCTGAATTAAGAATTATTCTTCTTAATCAACTTCGAACTTCCCGAAAATAAAAACCAACTACGCGTGCAAGTCATAACATATGAAGTGAAGCTACTCAAGGTCTCAAACCATTGAGCGATATGCTAGAGCTCAAAACGACCGATCCGGTCGTTATATTTTGAGTGCTATCTTGCAACATATCAACCAAACAACCTAGTTCAGACTTATATATGATCAAACCCGTGGAAGATAAGAGGATCTTGCCTTTAAACAACAAGAAAAAACTCTAAGAGCACTCTCCTTAAATTTGAAAGAACTCACAACTTATCAACATCATTATATAGGTGATCTCTAACACTTTTAACACACTTTTAATGAAGAACTTAGGTGGTTGGCATTGGATTTGTATGAACCTTTAGGATATGCTTAGAGAGATTTTAGAGGTGCTTGGATGTTTGGTTTGGTCAAAAGTGAGACTTGGAGACGAAGTCCACCACTTTATATAACAAGATAAGCCTCTACCGACTTTGTGGGTCGCAAAGGGAGCTGCTTGTGCAGTCTCTCAAAAATGCAAATATCTCTCTACTCCGACGTCATATCAACGAACAGTTTAATGCGTTGGAAACTAGACTTGTAGACCTTCAATTTGGTGGGCGGATCACCCCGTAAATCCAAGTATATTGGGAGAAACTTTTGGTGACATTACACCCAAATTTTAGTAAAATTCTTAAATGTGACGACTTTTGTTTAACAACTCTGGACTTCAAAACTTAACACACGACTATCATACTATTAAAATACATTATAATATCGCCTTCTTATTATGTTAAGAACCCTAATCTCACCCCAAAAGTACGGGTTATAACATTCCCAAATTACTGACTTTCAACGGACTTATTTTCTTCGATTCGTTTAGCTTCTAATCCTTCCATCTTGGTACTTGCTTATCATGATCTTAAATACTTGTAATCTCCCCGGTAACATGTTTTACTTACTTTCTATACTTTCAAAGATGATCTCGTTTCCGAGCTTACATCAATTGACTTACGACGTACTTTTACGTGGAAAAACATAGTGTGAAACAAAGTACCTCGATGTTATTTTTGGGCTTAAAAATTATCCCTTGGATTAACAGTATTATATACTTCCCCATTTAAATGCATTAAAAATATTTTATTGGATCACGTGGCTCCTTGCTTTAGTTAATACATCCGAATATAAATTAAAACCATTTACTAAATTATGGTGGACTTATTTTTATGATGATCCAGAATTCCAGATCTAAAGCATGGAATAATAACTTCACTTCGTTCTTATGTGGTATTTTTCTTTCTCCTTATTAATATCATTCCTTGTAAAATGAAAACGATGGAAAGAAAAAGTGACATGTAAGGAAGGGCAAGTGAAATAATGTGTCAAAAGTGTGTGAAGGTGGAACTAACAAATAATAGTATAATAATATGAGTATTAAAATATGGTCAGATCATACAGCTAAAGACACTCACACTAGTCACAATAACAGTCTTCTTCTCTCTCAAATCTCAATCGAGGAGATATATAGTAAATAGTACAAATTTGTAGAGAAACAAACCCCATAAGCCACACAGCATACCCATCTGCACAGCACTCTGATTTTAAGCTTAAATACCTGAAGAGACAGAGAGAGAGAGAGAACGAGACACCACCGAAAAGCTTTCTCACATTACATACACTACTTTTCTTCAAATAGGCACTACTCCACTTTAGTATATCTTTCACTGTATGCATTTGATGTGAGATAGGTGAATAAGTCAACAGATCGGAGATGGCGGAGGTTTCCGGCGATATGGAGACGCTGGAGGTGAGCAATGTGAGACCGAGTGAAGTTGCCGTTACGCCGACGCCATTGACAGTGTCGGCATCCTTCAAGGAAGGAGGCAAAGGTTCTTCCCGGAGAAGGACGTCGGCGGTGAGGCCGAGCCTAGACGCCGATGAGTTCATGAACCTGCTCCACGGCTCGGATCCGGTCAAGTTGGAGCTCAATCGACTGGAGAATGAAGTCAGAGGTTTGTGGATCCAACCCCGATTTGGTTGTTTTAACTGTTCAGGATTGTTGACTGAATCGTACTAATGGTGTTATTTTCGGCAGATAAGGACCGGGAACTGTCAGAAGCTCAAGTGGAGATCAAGGCGTTAAGGTTGTCCGAACGTCTACGAGAAAAGGCTGTTGAAGAGGTACTCTTAGTACAGAGTACAGTATGATATAGTTTGGCTAATTTAGTTATTCAAGTATTTCTTTCGGGGTAGAAGTAGGACACTGTTTTAGCAGTGTTGATTGCTAGTAAACTGAATTTCAGACTGGAGGCAAGTAACTAGGAGGGTAATGCATTGGTTGTGAAACCAAAAGATAATAGATATTTGTGAAATGAAATTGTATGATATATTGTATCTGTTTTGTTTTGTTCCACAAGTGTTAAAAGTGAAAATGTAGAATTTCAATTGTCACATTTTGTTGCATATGTGTGATCCCTTAAAAACCAGCAGATACTTTTCTTGTATAAATTTTATTCTGTTTGAATGAGATTTGCTGTTATTTATCTGTATTCTTTGTTATTTCTATGTGAAGAATTGGGAAACGTGATCCATTCTGTTTCATCTTTTGAATATATTAAAAATATCCTACTCCTAGATCTCCCATATCTCTTGGAAGCTGCATAAAAATGCTCTTTGGTTCATGTTTAGTTTGTGTGTGTGGGTTTTGGGGGGTGGGGGGGGGGGGGGGGTGGGGGGGAGGAGCGCATCTGAAAATAAGAATGTCATGGCTCATGCTCTTGAACATAATCTTTAAAACTTGAAAAAGTGCAATCTACTCGTTGAAGATGGGCATATCTAGATTATGATTGCATTTGTGATTTGGCAACAGTCTTTTAGCTCTATTTTTGCATAAAATATCTAATTATTTTTTGCTGTAGTGACTGTTATTCTTCTCCTGGTATTTAAGGACAAAAGCTCATATAGAAGTTTCCATTGTTCTATGATTTATAATTCAGCTCACTGACGAGTTGTCAAGGCTCTATGAGAAGCTCAAATTGACAGAATCACTTCTAGAAAGCAAGGTACAAACTCAAAATCTTCTTATTATAGATTCTTTCTTTTTGGATAAACTTTTATAACTTTACTTCTCCTGCTTTACAGAATCTTGAAATCAAGAAAATCAACGATGAGAAGAAAGCATCCATGGCAGCTCAATTTGCAGCAGAAGCCACCCTTCGAAGGGTCCATGCTGCTCAAAAGGATGATGATATGCCCCCAATTGAGGCCATCCTTGCGCCTTTGGAGGCTGAACTCAAACTTGCTCGTCAAGAGGTGTCTGCCTGCATTTCGTCTGAAAATGTTGGTAAATCTCACTTTCATATGAGTATGCTTTCTTACTCTTTACTTTATCTTTTTCCAGATTGCGAAACTACAAGATGATAATAAAGCGTTGGACCGTCTTACCAAGTCAAAAGAGGCAGCTTTACTTGATGCAGAGAGAACTGTGCAGTCAGCATTAGCAAAGGCTTCTATGGTAGATGACCTTCAGAATAAGAATCAAGAGCTGATGAAACAGATAGAGATATGCCAGGTATGTTGATGATATGGATGTTGGTTCTGCTGCTTAAAACATTGGAGCATTTAGGTGGCATTTGTATCAAAAGATTATTCAATTTCTTCATGAAATATTTGTTTCTCTTTCGGAAAATTCTCTTTACCCAAACTCTATTAGACTCTCTAATGGTGTTTGGTTTAAAAATTCTTTTTCAAAAATTGGAAAACAAATTCAGGAAAAGTGTTGTCACCCTTTCTGAGACAAACGCCACCTTAGTGATTTAGTTGCATTCTATTTCCACTTATTCTGTTTCAATAACATATATCAGGAAGAAAATAAAATCTTAGACAGAATGCATCGCCAAAAGGTTGCAGAGGTTGAAAAACTTACCCAAAGTGTACGCGAACTTGAGGAGGCTGTTCTGGCTGGTGGGGCAGCTGCTAATGCTGTCCGGGATTACCAACGGAAAGTTCAAGAAATGAATGTAAACTATCCTAGATAGAATTTTTTTGTATAAGAAAGACTTTTGGTAGTTAATATGTCGAGAATCCTAAAGGTTGGAATACATCTGCTAATCTATTTTCCAGGAAGAAAGAAAAACTCTTGATCGCGAGCTAGCACGTGCAAAGGTAACAGCTAACAGGGTAGCAACTGTGGTTGCTAATGAATGGAAAGATGCCAATGATAAAGTAATGCCAGTGAAACAATGGCTTGAAGAGAGGAGGGTTTTGCAGGTATGATAGTTTCAATGGCTTGCAATTTATAAGATAGGGGATCCTGGCCTAATAGAATGTACTATATTATGCTCATGTGGTTTAATGAGCTCATATTTGTCATTTAAGCCCTAAGTCATGTACTGCAGGGTGAGATGCAACAACTACGTGACAAGCTTGCAATCACTGAAAGAACTGCAAAGTCAGAAGCCATGTTAAAAGTAATATTTTATCCAATAGAAGGGGCACCTGAACATGATTTTTGATGTTATTTTCATAGTTTCCTAACTTCTATCTCTTACTCAGGAGAAATATCAGTTGAGGCTCAAGGTCTTGGAAGAGACATTGAGATCATCCAGCAGTGGCGCTCGCTGTACACCAGACGGTAGAAGCTCAAGCAATGGTCCTTCACGTCGGCAGTCACTCAGTGGAGCTGAAAGTATCTCCAAATTGACCTCTAATGGCTTCTTACCGAAGAGATCTCCATCATTTCAGCTGAGATCTTCTGTATCCAGTACTGTTTTGAAGCATGCGAAAGGGACCTCAAAGTCATTTGATGGTGGCTCAAGATCATTGGACAGGAGTAAAAAACTTCTGAATGTAACAGGTCCAAATTTCAACAGCAGCAAGTCTGTTGATGGAGCTAAGGACAGTGAGACTGAGAGTACTTCTTGGAAAGCAAATCAGGATGAAAAACCCACTAGCCTACCAGTAAGTGAACCAGAAGATACTGTTCCTGGACTACTATATGACTTACTGCAAAAAGAAGTAGTTTCTTTGAGGAAAGCTGGTCATGAAAAAGATCAAAGTCTTAAAGACAAGGACGACGCCATTGAGGTTAGGCTGATTGCTTTCTCAGCAAAGTTATGGCTTCCTTCGCTCTGATTTTTGTGCTTATTTTGCTTTCTTGGGATCAGATGTTAGCTAAGAAAGTAGAGACTTTAACAAAAGCCATGGAGGTTGAGGCCAAAAAGATGAGAAGGGAGGTTGCTTCCATGGAGAAAGAGGTGGCTGCTATGCGTGTTGAGAAAGAACAAGAAAATAGGGCAAAAAGATTCGGAAATTCTAAGGTTCCTGTGAACAGTTCTCAGCTGCTTCCTGGAAGGTATGTCTTCAATATTGGTTCATAGCATTACTTGGTTAATCCAATTATGTACTGTGACATATAAATTATTCTGGTTCAATCCATACACATGTATTTTTTGATCTATGATGTTGATTTGTGGCCTATTTAACTAATATTGTTTGATTCAAGAAAAGAAACAAGAAATATTCTTTTAGCCCTTTTTACATGCTTTGAGATGATGGGAAACCAAGGGTGTTAATGAAGTGGGTTTACCAAGCCTTGGTGGACAGAGTACCCCATGGAATTAGTCTAGGTGCGTGTAAGCTGGCCTGGGTACCATGGTTATTAAAAAAAAGGTGTAACTATCCCATAGTGTTCTGGTAGTCTGTTTGAAGTGTATGCTAGGGTTCCAAGTATGTGACCTTGTTTGTTATTGAAAGACGAGAGGGATAATCTATATTGTGAAGCCTCTTTCTTATTTAAGAAAAGACGAGAGGGAAGGTTACTGACATAATTACATCATTCTTTGCTCAGCCTTGATAGAGATGAAATATTTCTATTTTTCCGGCGAGACATGTATAGATGTAACAATCCTTAGACACCCAAGGGTGTCAATGAAGAGGGTTGATCAAGCCTTGGTGGACTGAGTTATTCGGTACTTGTGCTGGTGGTAGGTAGCAGGTACCCCATAAGGAATTAGTGTAGGTGCGCACAAGCTAGCATATGCATCATGGTTATTAAAAAAAAGGTGTAACTGTCACTTAGTGTTCTGGTAGTCTGTTAGGATAGTTATGTAAATAGTAGTAAATAATCCGAATCCCATATGTATTCGGAGTAGGACATACATATATATATATTTTGTATCATAGTTAACATATGCAAATAATATCATATTTTTCTCCCGTGCATTCTCACATGGTATCAGAGCTTTGGTGAGAAGAGACGCTGTGCGTCATTCCAGCGACATCCAGGAAGAAAGAACTCAGTCACCGTGCAATTTTCCGGTGGCCTAAGTGACTATTTGCGTCAAAGTCACTAGCTATCAGTGTGGTTCGAAATCCAACAACACCAAAAGGTTCCCAAGAGATAGGCGACCAAACCCTAGAAAAAGTCACCTGAAAAAGACCATCCATGCGCCCCCATGCGCCCCATCTGTCCACGCGCCGGTGCGGGAGGGCTGTTCCGGCCAGAATTTGGAAACGTTTCTTTTGGACAGTTTCATCTCCTTGCAATTCCGAGCCTACCCATCCAATTCAAACCAAATTCTGACCACTTTTATATGTTTCCGGCACGTGCGTGCTTCTCCGGCTTTTTTTTTGGCCAAGCTTCTTGAGGACAGCCTAGTCGCACATAAATTCCGAGTCCATTGGTACTATTTCCGACAGATTCCGACAACTATGGAATTTTCCGGCGAGCTACAATGATCCCCAAAAAAATTTTGCTTTTACCGGCACAATATTATAATGGCATTCGTATCAGAAACCTTTAACTCACAATCCGTTGGATTCAATCCAGATGGTTTCTTTACCGGATTATATTGAGTTCCTTCAGTACAAAGCATGTTACATCTTCAGGGATTGCTTCCGTTGTTCAAACCGATAGTAGCGTGCCTTGTATCTCACAATATTCAACCTCTGAGTCTTGGGTCATTGATTCAGGTACATCTGATCATATTTCTGGTAACAAATTTCTTTTCACTAGTATTTCATATCCTCAATCTCTTCCCGTAGTCACAATGGCAAATGGGTCTCAAACCATGGCAACTGCAATAGGTCAAGCAAGCCCACATCCTTCCTTACCTTTAGATTGAGTCCTTTATGTTCCCAATAGTCTTTTTAATCTCATAGCCGTTAGTCGCTTAGCCAAATCACTTAAATGCGTTGTTTTATTTCTTGATGACCTTGTTTTTATACAGGAATGTAGTACGGGGCGGATCATTGGTACCGGACGTGAATCGGATGGACTTTATTACCTTATCTTTGCAAAATCACGTGGACTCGCAGCTTGTCTTTATTCAATAACTTGTCTTGTTACCGATTCACCAGATTTATTACATAAACGGTTGGGACATCCCAGATTGTCAAAACTTCAGAAGATGGTACCTAGTTTATCTCACTTGTCCACTCTAGAGTGTGAGTCATGTTAGCTTGGTAAGCATACCCGCTCCCTTTTCCCTTGGCGTCTTGATAATAGAGCAGAGCCACCTTTTACTTTAGTCCATTCAGATGTTTGGGGACCTAGTCGGGTCAGTTCTACCTTGGGATTCCGCTACTTTGTCAGTTTCATTGTTGATTATTCCAGGTGCACTTGGATATTTTTTATGAAAAATCGGTCTGAGTTGTTTTCTATTTTCCGGACCTTCCACGTTGAAATTCAAAATCAATTCGGGGTTTTTATCCGCACATTTTGTAGTGATAATGCCCTAGAGTATTTGTCTTCCCTATTTCAGCAGTTTATGAACTCTGGGATCATTCATCAAACATCTTGTCCGTACACATCTCAACAAAATGGGGTAGCTGAAAGAAAGAATAGACATCTTATTGAAACTACTCGTGCCCTACTCATACAATCTCATGCTCCGTTGCGTTTTTGGGGGTTGCAGTTCTTACGTCTTGCTATATTATTAATCGTATGCCATCTTCAGCTTTCCGGAATCAAGATTCTCTATCCTGTTTTTCCACTTACCTTTGTTCTCTCTTCCACCCCGTGTCTTTAGAAGCATGTGTTTGGTTCATAACCTTACTCCAGGAAAAGATAAGTTAGCTTCTCGTGCTCTTTAAGTGTGTATTTCTGGCTTACTCAAGAAAGCAAAAGGGGTATCGATGCTATTCTTCTGACCTCCAGCGGTATCTTATGTCTGCTGATGTTACCTTCTTTGAAACACAATCATACTTCACAGATCTAGGTAATCACTTAGATATTTCTAAGGTGCTACCAATTTCATCTTTTGAAGATTTAGTCACTACCTCCCATTCATCTTCCTTTACAACTCTAGCTCAACCACCTACTACTCCAGTTGCAGCTCCACCACCTATAGCTCTAGTTCCACCACCTAGTCTAGTTCAACCTTCTACCACTCTTGACTTATCATTGTCATCCACGTCAAACATTATGCCCAGGTGATTCACGTCCTACATCAGATTCTGCACCTACTGCGGACTTGTCTCCTCTTAGTCAACCAATTGCACTCCGCAAAGGTGTACGATCCACTATTAATCCCAATCCCCATTATGTCGGTTTAAGTTATCATCGTCTGTCATCACCTTATTATGCTTTTATATCATCTTTGTCCACTGTTTCTATCCCAAAGTCTACAGGTGAGGCACTATCTCATCCAGGGTGGCGACAAGCTATGATTGAGGAGATGTCTGCTTTACATACGAGTGGCACTTGGTAGCTTGTTCCTCTTCCTTCAGGTAAGTCTATTGTTGGTTGTCCTTGGGTTTATGCAGTCAAAGTCGGCCCGGATGGCCAGGTTGATCGTCTCAAGGCTCGTCTTGTTGCCAAAGGATACACTCGGATTTTTGGGCTTGATTATATTGACACTTTCTCTCCCGTGGCTAAGATAGCATGAGTCCGCCTTTTTCTATCCATCGCTGCTGTTTGCCATTGGACCTCTCTATCAGCTGGACATTAAGAATGTTTTTTTACACGGTGACCTTGAGGATAAAGTTTATATGGAGCAACCACCTAGGTTTGTTGCTCAGGCAGAGTCTCTTGGCCTTGTATGTCGCTTGCGCTGGTCACTTTATGGTCTAAAGCAGTCTCTTCGAGCCTGGTTTGGTAAGTTTAGCACTGTTATCCAAGAGTTTGGCATGACTCGGAGTGAAGCTGATCACTCTGTATTTTATCGGCATTCTGCTTCGAGTCTCTGTATTTATCTGGTGGTCTATGTTGACGACATTGTTATTACTGGCAATGATCAGGATGGTATTATTAAATTGAAGCAACATCTCTTTCAACACTTTTAGACTAAGGATCTGGGCGAACTAAAGTATTTTCTGGGTATTGAGGTCGCTCAGTCTAGCTCAGGTATCGTGATCTCACAACGGAAGTACGCCTTAGATATTCTTGAGGAGACAGGAATGACAGGTTGTAGACCTGTGGACACTCCGATGGATTCGAATTCTAAACTTCTGTCAGGACAAGGGGAGGCTCTTAGTGATCCTGCAAGATATAGGCGGTTGGTTGGTAAATTAAATTACCTTACAGTGACAAAACCTGACATTTCTTTTCGTGTGAGTGTTGTGAGTCAGTTTATGGATTCTCCGTGTGATAGTCGTTGGGATGCAGTTGTTCGCATTCTTTGGTATATAAAATCAGCTCCAGGCAAAGGTTTAATGTTTGAGGATCGAAGCCATGAGCGGATACTCAGACACGTGTGTTTCAAGCTGTGAGGAATTTGTTATACTACTGCTGTGTGTTTCAAGCTGTGAGGAATTTGTTATACTACTGCTCTGACATAAAATTTAATAGTAGAAAAAACCTGTCACAAACTTATAGTGCTCTTGGGGCACGCAAAGTTTAATGTTAGTTGAAAAGAGATGTCTTTGTCGAGTTGGTTGGCATCATTGGCTCTGGCAAAGCTGCCTCCTTTCTTCAATGCTTTAAGATGGAAGTAGTAGGGCTTTCTCAATTGGAGTCCCTCAATAAAGCCAAAGAAGTAATCCAGTTCTGCCCGATGACCCCTAAAGGACTTGGTACATTTAACTAAATTTTACCTAAAACCAGAGGCCAATATTTTGAAATTATGGAGGAGACACTGTCTCTGGAGAAGCTGCGCCAGCAGCTTAAGAAGGTTGCTCCTAAAACGGACAACATTAGCTTAGTGAAACTCCGTGGTGTGGGGTTATTGCAACAAAGAACCCACCAACTTTTCTATCTTCTTTCATCTGATATTCTGAAAGAGCTCTCTAGATAGCTCACTCAGAGATTCTGCTTTCCAAATGCAAGTGTTGTACCTCACAAAAGCTTTGAACATAACTTTCTTGCCTTGAAAAATAGTTATACAGAGGATTTCTGCTTCTAAAGTTAAACTCAGCTAGAAGTTCTGAATTATTTTTCAGAGAGTTTCTGCTGCTGATGTTAAATTCAGGTGGAAGTTCAAAGGATAGGTAGTTTATCCTAAGGCAGTTCTGATTCGTGACAGCTTATGGTACTCTTGTTGCTGTTTGGCTAGCTAAAACATTAGGCTTCTAGATCATTAGGTGCAACCATAAGGAAAGTTGCCATGGTTTGCTACAGAAAATTTTGATTTGGTTAAGCTGCTAACAGGTTGAATTTTCTCCAATTACAGTTCATTCATCCTTGCTAGAATATAATACTGCATAATATGAAACTGCTACTTACACATTTTTTTTATTTTTCTGATGTTATGTATTCTTAACTTCAAATAATATCTTATTTATCTGCAGGACTGTGGCACGGAGTGGGTTATCACGTAGCACACAATAACATACAAGGAAAAACCCATATACTGCCTTGAGAAGCTACTCCATGTAGACCTCCTGAGCTCCTTGTCTACTTTACAAATCCGCTATTTTTACGCCTCTAATGGTTGTTTGTAAAATTGTAACAAGCATGCCAATGACAGAATGACTGATCTGTCTGCTCTGTGGTTGGGGCAAGAAAGGCATCTCTCCAAACGTGGGGAATAGCCAGTGAATCTTGGTGTGCTTCTGACTTAGACTATGGTCTCTGCCTGCTTACAGATCAGCAGGAAAAGAATCTCAAGAAATCAAATTTGAGCTAACCTTTTGGCAGTAAATTTGAGTGGCAGTTAGCTTTGTGTTTGTATAGGTAGCTTATTGGCATTTACTTTGCTCTACAATATTTTTCATCTTGTTTGTAGTCTATATTTGTAATCTGCAGCTCTAGTGTGGTATGTTATTCGTTAAGGTTTGTCAATATTCTTGCAATCAGATAAAGATGAAGAATATTTCGCCCCTCTGGAGCATGTTTCTTGTTTATATGTACCCAGCTATTCAGTTCAGGTTGAGTAATTCGTGGCAGAAGAGTTTTAAGCTTAATTGTTACATCATTTAGTGAGAAAACATGTCCATCCTCTGAGCAGCTAGGGATGTATGTAAGTTAACCAGCTTTTGATACTGGATTGCCATTAGAATGAATCATCAATAGAAAACCCGTACTTGGATAAGCATTATGGTGCAATCTTTAACGCCATTATTTTCAGCGTACTATCATTTGCCCTTTTGTTTTCCTCCGACAAAGCTTTTGATCAATTAGCTTTCTTTACACGTGTTGTAAGTAGGATATTTAGGTGAAAATAGCTCTAAGGCAAGCTGGAATATTGAGAATGAATGTTTTTCTATAATGAGAGCTTGAAAATTTCTAACCCCGGGTCGCCAGTTCGAACCTCCGCAAGGCCACTGGAGGCATGACAAACCAGCCGCGTTTCCAGTTCTCCGTGGAACTAACCGTGCACCCGCATTGAAACGGCAGTACCCGGTGGGTACAGCTAGTCGGGTTCGTCGGATTTGTAAAGCGATGCCCGGAAATTACAGTTAAAAAAAAAAAAAAAAAAATTGGAAATTTCTCGTTGAGAAACATAGGACTGGGGAGGTGAGGTGAAAGCATATCCTTGTGTCAGGGAAGAATATGGGTTATAGTTGTGTGGTCAAAATGAAAGCCTACTAGTAATGATGGCAACTTCACCTTTGCAGTTGTGTCAGTTGATTCATGCTTTCATCACGCGCTTTGTGAATTCCTTGAGTCTAAGTTAAGATTTGGCTCCTACGCGATCCTCCTATTTACAATAAAGTGTCCAATTTATTTTTTTATTTTGGTTTAAATAAGTATTCAATTATATAATCAAGAAAGAATTCAATTTGTTTTCAAAAAATAATTCCTATATACATATATCTAAAAAGTTTTCTTACTACTCACATTAAATGTTTAATTAGGGGTAGTTTAGTCATAGCAAATATTTTATATAGAATTTAATATTTTCTTAATAGGTGTATTAAAAGCAAATTGAACACTTATTATGAACCGGAGGGAGTACTAATTTTAAAAAAAAAGCTAAGCAAAGTAGTTATGGGGCTGAGGACTTGAGGTCACTTTTTTGGTCCTTTTAAGATGAACCCACTCCGCCTGTGCTGTTCCGAGGCTTTTTCATGTCTTTCCTTCTGAGTAAAAAAGGGTGAGCAAAAGCGGTATTTAAATGATTTTTGAGGTTTCCTTTTATTAACAATTGGGTTTATACCCGTGCTCGTGCGAGTATTTAAATAATTAAAATATATAAGCTACCCTCTGAACTTGTCCCAAAAGTCAGTTATAGACTCTAACTTTGCAGGTGATCCCTTACTTCCCTAGTTTTGTTTGAATTGGAAGATGATGTGGCAAAGCAACTGAATTCATTTTCTCGGCGAGTGTAAAGTGAAAAAGAAGGTTAAAAGGACTAAATTATACACGTGACATTTTTTATAGGCGCTATACAACTAATTATTCTTAATCTTTTTGTTAATGCATAATTATCACTTAAATAACTAATCTTTTTATATTTTGACAAGTGGATTTTTTTGGGACCCTCGTCTTTTCTTACATTTTTCTCTCTTTTTTGTTTCTTCTCCTTTGGGACCGAGGCAATATAGAGCTACGGTTATGACGCACTAGCGGGAAGTTCTCAAGGGCATGATTAAAGCTGACCTAGCCTGTTAGGCTATTTCATGCCCGTACAGTGGCATTAAATAGTTGTACCTGTCACATCTCCTTTTTCGTACTACACCCCGCGAAGGATGTGGTAAAGGGAGTTTTTCCAATTAAAGGACAATCGAAATGGGATTCGTTTATTAAGAGATTCAGAGTCGCCACTTGGGAGATTTATGGTGTCCCAAGTCACCGGTTGAATCCCGAATCGAGGAAAAGATTGTCTCTATATTACAGTCCGCGAACCAGAAATCCGGATAAGGAATTCTGTTAACCCGGGAGAAGGTGTTAGGCATTCCCGAGTTTCGTGGTTCTAGCACGGTCGCTCAACAGTCATATTTGATTTAATCATCTGATTTTAAACATTTATGAACCTATGTGCAAATTTTAAGTTTTAACAACTTTTATTCATATTTTTAAAGAGAATTGCAACGTCATTAAAATACGTCTCGAACCACGTCACATAAATGCACCCGTGATTTTTGACATATTTTAACTTCGTTGGGATTTGGATTTGGATCACATAAATGTGCACCCGATTTTAGAAAAGTAGTATTATTAAACACGCGCCTAAAGCAACTATGCGTTTGCACTTTGCGAGGGCCATGGAATTTAGCTAATGGCACGCCTCGAATTCTAAGGATTAAAATAAAATTAATTAGTGGAAGGCCATGAATTATCTAAGGCACACCTCAGAAGAAAACGTGAATCACCAATGAGCAACCTAAGGTCAACATCAGTTATGCAGAATGAAATATTAGAAACCAAACATCCTATATTATAAAATGCAGAGTTGTATGACTAGTGCCGTACACTTATACGCTAAAGCAAGGTGTTGTATGAATACTGCATCTTCTTATGCAAAATTTATATACATATCAAACCCTTTGCTCTATTCAGGAGAACACTTCCTCTTGGCTAACATTTGACATGGATCAACAAACAAATGGCCACTATGGATCAACAAACAGACCAGCAATTAAGGATGTCAAAATCAACTATCAAAATGCTAACCCAGAACCATGGAATAGCAAATACTGAAGCAGAACAAACGCTGGGAATTTTTTTGAAATTTAATGATTTTGAATTATAGATACACATGAGTAAATAGCCAAGGATGCGAAACAAGAGTCCCGTGAAAATATTGAAGTAAGTCTTAAACGCCTTGAGCAAAAAAAAATATCAAAGGACAACGAGTTACTGGTACTATTACTATACACGATCAATTGAACAAATCACTCATGCATCTAATGTCCATAACGAGATAAACTTAGTTCAAGCCACGCTGATCTTAAATTTCAATGTATGCCCCTCAAATTAAGCTATAGGAAAAAATGACAAATCTAAGCCTGAAGCATTTTTGCACTAACAACAAGTCTGGGTGCTTCAAAGAGAGCTAGCTAAGACCTAAACTCCAAGAAAAGGAAACGACAAAAATAGTAACATAGCATATGGATAATCAATCATCTAAGAATACTAAGCCCTAAAGGAACGAACAGTGAATGACGCAAATGAAAAAATTAAATACGATAGGAATCCATTACAAACTTTCATCAACCAAGCACATTAATAACATCATATAAAACCAAGGCTCACATGACTGGAAGGCAACCGATCCTAACACTAATACTAATAATAAAACTAACCAAACTATCATGCCTTCAGTTATTAAGAAATTGAAGATACGATGAGTAAACAATATGACTAACCGGAAGCGACAAACATTTAAAACATTCGAGCTAAACTTCGAAACCAAATTTCCTCATGATCAGGAACTTACAATCACTAATCACACCTATTTTATCATTCATTTAGACTAAAGCTCAAAACGAACAAGAAATAAGAATTTTCACCTCTTCTACTAGGTGAAACAATCTGTGTTGAACTCATTTATCCAAAAAAGCAATAGAGAGATGATCAGAGGGGTACCTTAACGGGACAAATTCCTTTAGTATTATTGAAGAATCTCCAAAGTGGGCGTACAAAAACAAACATTTAACGATAAATTTTCCTTCAGAATTCAATTAATAGATCCGAATCTAAAATCTGAACAAGAGAACGATAACAAATCGGAGTCGGAACCACGAACCTCGTCGTCGAACAATCACGGCTGAACCAGAGTACACCAACAAAGCTTCAAACAAAATCCATGAGCGAAAATCGAAAGTAGAAACTGAAATTATTTTTGTTTTGTATTTTGAATTTGAAGTCCCAATTCCAAACCGAGAAGAACTAAAAAATTGCGTCGCTAGTCCTTTGAAGATGAAGAGGGAGACGATGGGGATGGGGTGCTCTTAAGGTCCTTTCATGGCTCTCTGAAGAGGAAGATGTGTCGATGGGGGTCGTTTTCTTGTTCTATCACCGCTGATCCCCAGAAGAAGAAGATGAACTGGGTGGGGTTTTGTATATAGAATTCCAGCTACGCTTCTCGGCGTTCTTTTTGTGCAGCCTCCTCTTTGTATTTTTTTTGTGTGTGTATTTATAGTGATGGGGTGGGGAGTAGTTTTGGGAAGAAAAATATTTTGGAGAAGGTTTTGGGGGGAAAATATTTTGTGGAAGGTTTTAGGGGGAAAATATTTTAGGCTTTTCAAATGTTTGGCCAATTTGAATTTAAGACCAAGCTTTTTCACTTCTCTCTTCTTTTTGTTGTTCTTTTCTTTCTTTAATTAATTAAAAACCTAAACTAAATTCCTAAATTAATTCAAATT
>MU674595.1:57834-78573 GCA_026770625.1 Nicotiana glauca
TCCCTAAAAATTGGTGTTGTCCTCCTTCACAAAACCACTTCCCTAAAACTAGTGTTTCAATCCTCCGAAAATTACTTTTCTTAAACCTGGTGTTTCTTTCCTGAAAACTACTTCCCTCTCTTTTTCTCTTTTTTAAAAACACTTGTATTGACTTTCATGTTCTTCAAATGGGTACCCAACTTCAAGAAAACACGACAGAAAATTTTCTGCCCAGTTTGATAATCCTCCTGTGCATATCTTTCTGCCATCAATAACATTTCCATGCCCCTGTTTCAAATTAAAGAAAATTCTGTCAGTTTAAAATGCGGTGGTTGGTTGTGGTACTCCCGCTGGGATGGCTTTCCTTTTCTCCTTTCCATGCTTTGCGTTGTCCGACCATCTTTGAAACTTGGCTGATAATTTTCGCCCTTCTTGACGACTTCTAGTCTTCTTATCTTACCCCATATGTTTTCTATGACAACTGATTCTTCTTGAAGATCTTGCATATTGACTGATTAACCATTTTTCCCCGTCATCTGTGTCACAGGAAATACCTCTTCTCTGTTCAAGTCCAATATCTTCTTTTGGGTCATTGCTCGTGAACTGGCATATTCCTGACCTTTGAGTCTACATGAATTCCCAAATCATGTCCATTGCCCCCCACAGTATGTTATTGTTTCCTGTCTTATCTGATGGCCTCGGCCCTGAGGTCTGTTGCTCCTTTACTTGCAGATAACTTTCATTTCCAT
This sequence comes from Nicotiana glauca, assembly GCA_026770625.1. Classification (NCBI taxonomy): domain Eukaryota; kingdom Viridiplantae; phylum Streptophyta; class Magnoliopsida; order Solanales; family Solanaceae; genus Nicotiana; species Nicotiana glauca. The sequence continues at coordinate 58,563 of MU674595.1, forward strand.
TTGAAAACCCCGCTTGTTTCCGGTCTAACCACTTCCGCTGTCATCCTTACCATAGAACACACATATTCAAAAACCTATACCTTCTGTTTGTTGCACTGTTTCTTTACTGACTTTAACCAATCCTTGTGTCTCACCCCAAAGCATGTTGATTATTACCAGCTCAATGCTCTTGTTGTTTTTCTTGACTTGTGATGCTTTGATATGCTAGCCAGACCCCATTTTGTGCAATTGGAAAGCTGGTGGCAAATTTTGAAATTATTTCTCACTTGTTATGACTAAAAAGACTCAGAAAGGGGAGCAAAACAAGGCGGGAAAAATAGAGTGAAGGAAAATGGAAAGAGACGATTCCTAACAAGAAACCTACAGAGTGGATACCGACTCTAGCGACCTTGACATGCACATGTAGCCTACTCTTTTAGCAAATCTGATGTTCAGCTCTTGTTGCAATTTTCACCGTGAAACTGATATTCAATGCTCCATTTGCCCGATCTGGTTCACAATCCTTAGCCGACATGTGGTGCCCATAGGGTTTTCACCATCAAGCCTCTCTCGTTTTGATTTTTCTCTCAACTCATTATCGCCTTACGATGCCCGTGAGGGTTTTCACCAATAAGACTCTCTCATTTTTATTTCTCTCAGCTTGGGGTACCCTTGGTGATTCTCATCATCATGACTCTCTAATTCTTCATTTTCCTTTGTTTGGACTGGAGTGTTGCCCCTGATGTGATTCACCTTTGCTAACTGGACTCGACATTTATTGAAAATTGATCGGAAGGTCTTTCTTTGGACCGTAATGTGGCTTTTGGATGGGTTTAGAAAGAAGGGTATAAAGGCTCAATATAATTCAACGTGGGTTCAAGAACTACAACTTTCGGAATCAAATTTCTTACAACAACCATAACCTCTGCCCCAGTTTCATTCCTGGGGATTCTTGGACTTTCCTTTTGTTGTGACTGAACCTCAGAGAGGATGCCTACGTACCCTTTCGGGATCANCTTTTCTTTTCTTTCTTTTTCTTTTCTTTTCCCTTTTTTTTCTTTTTTTTTCTTTTCTTCTCTTTCGTTTCTTTTCTTTTCTTTTCTTTTCTTTTCCCACATTTTTTCTCTTGTTTCTCCATTTACTTTCCCTGCTCGGGTTTGTTGATTCCGAAAGAGGGATACGAAAGAAAATATAATAAGGCTCAACGGGATAACAAGGGATAAAGCGTTTGGATAGTAGAATAAAATGCCTTCATCATTCCAATCTTCAAAACATACGAAGCACAAACTACACAGTTAAATACCTTTTGATTAATTCACATATTTGCCTTCTGTGTTTGCCAATTCCTAGTGCCATTGGACAACAATTTCGCTACCACGAATGGTCCCTTTAGACTTGGGGCATTCTTGCCTTTGGCTTTAAACCGATGAGGCATGATGCATTTCCACAGTATTTCTTTATGTTCTATTTTCCCCAGTTTCACTTGATTCAAGCTTCAAAGTATTCTAGTATGTTCTTATTTCTTTTGAGTGCCCTCACATCTTCAACATTGTTTTATTGCTAAACTGACTTTTAAAAACCAGGTCGAGAATTATGTGTGCATGTCATTTCACTAAAATCAGTGTGAAAAGAATTGTAAAATGACTAGAAGTGAAATGACTAGAAATGGCAAGAACCAGAGAATTGCATTAGACTGATGGTGCAAAGGGTCGAAACAAGCAGACTAGACTAGAATTACAAACCTAGACGGCACTAAACAAGCTATTATGATTAAACAAAGCAAAGTGAAAAGATAGAAGGGTTTGAGTCACAAGACAATGTCCGGATTACAACCCTGAGATAACCCGGACAATAGAAATGACACCAAAATAAACCACCAAAACCCCACTCTGGAGCGTCTTCCCAATTACCAAGCAAGCCGTTTTAGCCACTGAATTTCACACCAAGATTGCTGGAATTTTCACAAGTCTTCATTATGTTACTCTGAGCAAACTGATTCTGGGTTTCCTCTGCCGGCTCATTCTTACAATCAATCACTCCCACCATATGCGTCTCATTATGCACTGGAGATGACTTCGGCCAGTATTTGCTGTATTTGGACTTGGAACGACAATGTCACCTGTATCAATAAGCATTTGAATTGCATTCTTCATATTCCAACATTTCTCTATGTCGTGCCCCGGGGCACCTGAGCAGTATGCGCACCTTTGAGAAGGATCAAATTTCTTTGGAAGAGGGTTCGACGCTTTTATCTTAATCGGCTTCAACATGTCCAATTTCCTTAGCCTCTGGAACAAACTAGCGTATGATTCTCCCAATGGAGTGAATTTTTTCTTTCTCTGCAACCTCTCATTTTTAAATGCTTGATTGGGCTGGAAACCTGAACCAGGAGGGTTTCGGTAGGCTTGTGGGGGCGGGTAAGACATTTGTGGATGTGGAGCATATGGTGGTGCATTGTGGTTGGGGTATCGGGAAGGTGATGTATGATTTTGGGGTTTTGTGGAGAGAGGTAGCCGTAAGGAGGATGCACGGATATCCGCAGGGTTGATATTGAGGCTTAAAGTGTTTAGCAAGAGTGCCCGCTGGATCCTGTTGTTGGTGGCGGCTATGACCTGATGGTTGGACAAAAGATCGGGTGTTGTTCGAGGGATATGTTTGGGGTTGGTGTTGAAGTTGAACAGGTTTGGCAAGAATAATTACCGGACCTTGTTGTGGATGGGGCTCAGCAATATTTTTTCCGTCAATGGCAGGACCATCCCGAGTGACCTGTTCATTCCACTTGATCCAAAAATCCTTAAAACTCCCCTTGGGTTTCTTTTCCTTCTGAAATGGGGAGGAGCAATTTGGGACAATGTCTTTATTGTACTGAAAATGTCGCACAAAATCTTGAGCCATGTCACTAAATGTAAGCCACTTGCCAACATCCTGACAATTATGCCATTCTAAAGCTTCCCCTTTCAAGCTCTTACTGAAGTATGCCATTAATAAATCATCTTTATCCCCAACACTTTTCATTTCATCGCAATAGACCCTCAGGTGAGTTACCGATCTCCATTCCCATCGTACAAGTTAAATTTTGGCACTTTGAATCCCGCGGGCAGATGAATGTCGGGGGACACAGAAGATTCTTTGTAGGACATGTTACCATGGTCTCCCATTCCTGGCATGTTTTCTAAGGATTGTTCATTTGGCTTTATGGCTATTTCCTCTCGCCCTACTTTTCCTGTGACCTTTTCATTTTCGGTATGAAGCTCATCCCGAGGGCTCTTCCCATATTCATTGTTGGGGGTAGTGGATATGACAGGAAACATTGGTGGTGGCGGGGGTGGTGCCTTCCCAGTCATCCAGGCTTGATATAGGTCTTCCATGTGTAATCTTAACATCCGCACCTCTTCAACCAACCCACCATCCCGTTCATCCAACTGTTTTCGAGCACCGATATTAACCGACCCAGTTCTTTTGTTATCTGCCATTGCCTTTTGTTGTCGAGAAGAATTACCACTTTAGAAACCACAAACCAACCACCTTTCTGGAATGACAAAATGAAATCACCATGTTAGTATATTGATTTTTCTTTCCCTTTTTTCTTGGTTTTCCTCTATTTTCTTTTCTTTTTGCCTTTTTTTCCTTTTTCCTTTTTTTTTTGGTTATGGTCGAATCCTACGTGGATTGCCTACGTATCATGACCCCGCATGAATCAGACCGAGCGTAGTTCTTGCAAACTAATGCAAAAATAAAAAGATATTTTTTTTTGGGATTTTCAAATTTTGTTTTTCTTGAAGGGAAACTACAGAAGCCGGCTCCAACTACAAACTCGATGATTAAAACTGGATCAAGAATACATCAAAACTTCACATCCTGGGGCCCGTGGGGCATCACTCGGCATCGCCACAGGCTTCCGCAAGACTGAGAAGGTTTCAATGTCAACTGCGACTATTTTACGAAAACTGGCCATGTAATGACTTATTTGACAAAGTGGCTATTTTTGCAAAATTTTTGTTTAAGAAACTACAAACTTGATAATTAAAGCTAGATCAAAATTTCTCATCCTGGGACCCGTGGGGCATCACTCAGCATCACCACGGGCCAACGCAAGACTGAGAAGGTTTCAATGTCAACTGAGACTATTTTTTAACAACAAACTGGTCATGTAATGGCTTATTTTGACAAAGTGGCTATTTTTTGAAAATTTTTTGTTGAGAAGCCAAATCTCAATTTTGCGGATACGGCCTTTCAGCACTTCCAAAAAAGGAGATTTTAAGGCTGTTCCCGCAAACCGTTTTGAAAATGACTCAAGGTGGTTGTTATTGCAAAAATGGCCTTCCGGCGTCCTTTTGAGGGACATTTGGCTTATTTTAAACAAGAATGACATCACCCGACTTATTTATAACGAAAATTAAAATTTTATATATTTTGGCTATTTTTGCAAAAAGGGTGGTTGGACCCGATGAGGACTGCCTACGTATCTCACACTTGGTGAGAATCAAACCAGCGTAGTTCGGGAAGATTGGATACGGGCGAGAATAAAAAAAACAACTAATGTAGAGAAACATATTTTTGTTTTTTCTTGAAAAATGATGAAACATGCAAAACCTTTTTGGATTTTCTTTTCCTTTTTTTTTTTTTTATTTTTTTGATTTTTTGAAAATGATGAAAAAGTGTAAAATCTTTTTTTGAATTTTTCATGTATATATTTTTTGTCTTTTTCCTTAATAAAAAATGTAACAAAACAAAATTGGGCCCTACTTGCTTTATTTTCACACCTCACCCTCTTTTTCCGTTTTTCTCTTCTTTTTTTTCTCTTTTTTTTTCCATTTGTCCTCAACTATCATTGGTCCGCTAAATGACCCTTTTACCCTTGGATAAATGCAACTTGTAACACACAGGATGCATCAAGATGGTCTGTTATTTTGGGTACACCTATCCTAGACGGACCCAACCACTGTGTTGAGTCCCCTAAGTCAAAATGCACGTGATGCAAATAAGCGCTCCTACTAGGGATCCGACATGAAGTCAAGTTATTCTAGGTTCAAAACCTGGGTATATGTTCTAGACTGTGTACCCGAGCGGACAACTCGAGTCGAGGATGGGGCTACGTACCGGGAACCAAAAGGCCATCCGGCTTAGTAACTTGTCCGGCCTCTTTCTTATTTCAAGGTATTGACACTAATAAAATAGGGAGTCTCAACCAGTAAGCACATCCCCGGAGGCGAGAAGAGAAGGGTTTCAACGCAGTTTATATAGAGTTCAGATAATATCAAAGCGGTAAACATTTAGCACATTAAGCATGAAACATGTAGGAAAATCAGATATAACCAAATACAACAATTTATCTAAGCTCGAATTCTGAACCCTGAACAAACTGTTCTGGGTTCTTATCCCCAGCAGAGTCGCCAGAGCTGTCATACCTCCTTTTTCGTACTACACCCCGCGAAGGATGTGGTAAAGGGAGTTTTTCCAATTAAAGGACAATCGAAACGGGATTCGTTTATTTAGAGATTCAGAGTCACCAGTTGGGAGATTTATGGTGTCCCAAGTCACCGGTTGAATCCCGAATTGAGGAAAGGATTGACTCTATATTACAGTCCGCGAACCAGAAATCCGGATAAGGAATTCTGTTAACCCGGGAGAAGGTGTTAGGCATTCCCGAATTCCGTGGTTCTAGCACAGTCGCTCAACTGTCATATTTGGCTTAATTATCTGATTTTAAACATTTATGAACCTATGTGCAAATTTTAACTTTTAACCACTTTTATTCATATTTTTAAAGAGAATTGCAACGTCATTAAAACACGTCTCGAACCACGTCACATAAATGCACCCGTGATTTTTGACATATTTTAATTTCGTTGGGATTTGAATTTGGGTCACATAAATGTGCACCTGATTTTAGAAAAGTAGTATTATTAAACACGCGCCTAAAGCAACTACGCGTTTGCACTTTGCGAGGGCCATAAAATTTAGCTAATGGCACACCTCGAATTCTAAGGATTAAAATAAAATTAATTAGTGGAAGGACATGAATTATCTAAGGCACACCTCAGAAGAAAACGTGAATCACCAATGAGCAACCTAAGGTCCACATCAGTTATGCAGAATGAAATATTAGAAACCAAACACCCTATATTATAAAATGCAGAGTTGTATGACTAGTGCCGTACACTTATACGCTAAAGCAAGGTGTTGTATGAATACTGCATCTTCTTATGCAAAATTTATATACATACCAAACCCTATGCTCTATTCAGGAGAACACTTCCTCTTGGCTAACTTTTGACATGGATCAACAAACAAATGGCCACTATGGATCAACAAATAGACCAGCAATTAAGGATGCCAAAATCAACTATCAAAATTCTAACCCAGAACCATGGAATAGCAAATGCTGAAGCAAGACAAACGCTGGGAATTTTTCTGAAATTTAATGATTTTGAATTATAGATACACATGAGTAAATAGCCAAGGATGCGAAACAAGAGTCCCGTGAAAATATTGAAGTAAGTCTTAAACGCCTTGAGCAAAAAAAATATCAAAGGACAACGAGTTACTGGTACTATTACTATACACAATCAATTGAACAAATCACTCATGCATCTAATGTCCATAACTAGATAAACTTAGTTCAAGCCACGCTGATCTTAAATTTCAATGTATGCCCCTCAATTAAGCTATAGGAAAAAATGACAAATCTAAACCTGAAGCATTTTTGCACTAACAACAAGTCTGGGTTCTTCAAAGAGAGCTAGCTAAGACCTAAACTCCAAGAAAAGGAAACGAAAAAAATAGTAACATAGCATATGGATAATCAATCATCTAAGAATACTAAGCCCTAAAGGAACGAACAGTGAATGACGCAAATGAAAAAATTAAATACGATAAGAATCCATTACAAACTTTCATCAACCAAGCACATTTTTAACATCATATAAAACCAAGGCTCACATGACTGGAAGGCAACCGATCCTAACACTAACGCTAATAATAAAACTAACCAAACTATCATGCCTAAAGTTATTAAGAAATTGAAGATACGATAAAGAGTAAACAATATGACTAACCGGAAGCGACAAACATTTAAAACATTCGAGCTAAACTTCGAAACCAAATTTTCTCATGATCAGGAACTTACAATCACTAATCATACCTATTTTATCATTCATTTATACTAAAGCTCAAAACGAACAAGAAATAAGAATTTTCACCTCTTCTACTAGGTGAAACAATCTGTGTTGAACTCATTTATCCAAAAAAGCAATAGAGAGATGATTAGAGGGGTACCTTAACGGGACAAATTCCTTTAGTATTACTGAAGAATCTCCAAAGTGGGCGTACAAAAACGAACATATAACGATAAATTTTCCTTCAGAATTCAATTAATAGATTCGAATCTAAAATCTGAACAAGAGAACGACAGCAAATCGGACTCGGAACTACGAACCTCGTCGTCGAACAATCACGGCTGAACCAGGGTACACCAACAAAGCTTCAAACAAAATCCATGAGCGAAAATCGAAAGTAGAAACTGAAATTATTTTTGTTTTGTATTTCGAATTTGAAGTCCCAATTCCAAACCGAGAAGAACTAAAAAATTGCGTCGCTAGTCCTTTGAAGATGAAGAGGGAGACGATGGGGATGGGGTGCTCTTAAGGTCCTTTCATGGCTCTCTGAAGAGGAAGATGTGTCGATGGGGGTCGTTTTCTTGTTCTATCACCGCTGATCCCCAGAAGAAGAAGATGAACTGGGGTGGGGTTCTGTATATAGAATTGCAGCTACGTTTCTCGGCGTTCTTTTGTGTAGCCTCCTCTTTGTATTTGTTTTGTGTGTGTATTTATAGTAATGGGGTGGGGAGTAGTTTTGGGGGAAAAAATATTTTGGAGAAGGTTTTGGGGGGAAAATATTTTGGGGGGAAAATATTTTATGCTTTTCAAATGTTTGGCCAATTTGAATTTAAGACCAAGCCTTTTCACTTCTCTCTTCTTTTTGTTGTTCTTTTCTTTCTTTAATTAATTAAAAACATAAACTAAATTCCTAAATTAATTCAAATTGTAAAATTAATCTAATTATCTAACTATGTAAAAATGATCACTTTTTGTGATTTTTGATTAATAGCACAATTAACTCAATGTAATTAATTCCTAAATGCAAATTAATCCTAAGGTGGCATGAAATTAAAATGTGACACACTTTTTTTTAATGATTTTTCTATGATTTTTAAAAATATTAAAAATGCATGAAATGCAACTAAATAAAGAAAAAAACCTAAAAATCAATTAAAATTATTTTCGTCTATTTTTAGGAGTTATTTTCATGTAGGGCAAAAATCACGTGCTCACAGTACCAACCTCATATCTTTGTAAAAAATGCATTCTATAATGTGATTCCCCTCATCTATAAAGTGGACCCTTGTCATTTTGTAAGGAACAAGACACACAATATACAACACACTACAATCAATACAAGAATATTTTTTGCTCTCTAGCTCAAACATATTCTCGTGGTTTCATTATTTACATTTATTACTTATATTCATTGTGTTTTATTAATTCTTCATCATTTATTCATTATTGATCATAAAGAGACGCCATCACATCTCTCATAATTGTTAGTCTTTAATCAGCTGCCCTTAGCCGGGCGTCCGACTCGACCTCGAGGCCCCATGTACGCCAGCTCGAGGCGCCGATTTCCAGCCATTCGGTTTGATTATCACATTGTCTACAAGCTATTATATTACTTTCTAATCCTTCACTTAGCATCTATTGTCTAACAACTAGCATAAAAATAGATCACATATTTTTAGAGCCACAATATCAAATCTAATTGTTATTACCATTTTCAAGGTAAACAGTTTAGCGTCCACCGTGGGGCTAAAAATAATAGTGATTGTTTTCTTGTTGGTTTACTACATAACACAAGTTATCTTTCACACTTTTTATTGTCCAAGATCTTTGATTTCATGTCAAAATGTCTAACTCGATAAATGCACATGAAAACAACAATCTTGAGGACCATGGAAAAAATGGTGTAGTTGTTTTGGATGTTGGTATACCACCACGAAACCCTAAGGATGCACCAGATCCAATTTCCGTGGGCGTGGTCTTGCGCGACGCTCGACACGTCGAAATAAGCTCCCACACCAATAGGATCATACACCAAGGAGATCGACAAGAAGCTAAAAAAACCCCAGCTCAAGAAGAATAAGGGGTAAGTCTTCACGTCATCTTCGAGATGTTACAAGCACAACAGTGGGTTTCTCAACTTCAAAGCCACCAAAAAACTCCTAGCACGGTAGCACCGGAAATGGCTCTTCGAGCCGAGTAGGTACCAGAAAGATCGAGCAACGACGGGTCGGCAGTCGACCCTGCCATCATAAAGATGCTCGAGGACCTCACAAAGAGGATCGAGTCGGGCGAGAAGAAGATAGAAGCCAATAAAAAGAAGGTAGAGACCTACAATTCTAGGTCGATCAAATTTCGGGCGCACCACCGATCCTGAAGGGTGTAGATTCAATGAAGTTCGTACAAATGTCATTCCCACGGGAAGCGGCCCCAAAACCTATTCCAAAGAAGTCCAGAATGCCCGACCCTTCCAAAGTACAATGGATCCTTAGATCCCAATGAGCATGTCACTGCTTACGCTTGTGCAGTGAAGGGCAACGACCTAAAGGACGAGGAGATCGAATCCGCCCTACTAAAAAAGTTCGGAGATACGCTTTCAAAAGGGGTGATGATGTGGTATCACAACCTAGCCCCAAACTTGATAGACTCGTTTGCCATGCTTGCAGAATCCTTCATAAAGGTACATGCTGGTGCCATCAAGGTAGCTACAAGGAAATCCGACGTTTTCAAAATCAAGCAAAGGGAGAACAAGATGCTGCGAGAGTTCGTATCTCGCTTTCAAATGGAATAAATGGAACTACCACCAGTCTCCGACGACTGGGAAGTACATGCCTTCACTCAAGGTTTCAACGAGCGAAGCTTGGTAGCTTCGAGACAACTGAAGAAGAACTTAGTCAAATATCCCGGGGTGACTTGGTCGGACATCCACAACCGATGCCAATCAAAGATCAGGGTCGAAGACGACTAACTAAGAGCCCTATCGGGATCGGTATATACTATAAGGCTTCCAACAAAGGAGCCAAAGCCAAACAAAGAAAGATACCAACCATACACTGAAGATAGAAGAAATGCCTCATGGCGCAACATACCCCGCAACGACCAAAGGCTGGATCGAGGCCAGAATTCTCGAGGACTTGTTAGTAGAGCTGGATTCGATAGGCACAAAGGGCTGACGGAGGAACCTCACTTGTCGGAACACAACTTCAGCATAGACCTTTCAGACATCGTATTTTCCATCGGTAAAATTAGAGACACCGGGTGGCCAAGGCCTAAACAATCAGATCCTTCGCAAAGGAACCATAACCTAGTGTGTGAATTTCACAACACACACGGTCACAGGATAGAGGATTGCCGACAACTCCGAGAAGAAGTAACCCGACTACTCAGCAAAGGTCACCTCCGAGAATTCCTCAGTGACCGAGCCAAAAATCAGTTCCGAGAAAGAGAGGCGACCAAGAAAAGTGAGAGAGACGAGCCATAACATGTCATCCACATGATCTCGGAGAAATCGATGCTCCGCAGGGACCCATGGTTAGGAGAACAAAAATATCCATCACCAGGGAAAAGAGAAATCGAGGTTACATACCTGAGGATGCCCTCACATTCAGCGACGAAGACATCGAGGCTCTATCTCAGCCCTATAACGACACATTGGTAATTTCTTTTCTTGTAAATACATTTCAAATTAAGTGTGTGCTTGTGGATCCAGGTAGCTCGGCCAACATTATCAGGTCGAGAGTGGTGGAGCAGCTCGCACTGCTCGACCAGATCATGCCCGTCTCTCGAGTCCTCAACAGATTCAACATGGCAAGAAAAATAACGAAAGGATAAATCACCCTCCCGGTTAACGTGGCTGGCACAACCCAAAATATCAAGTTTCATGTCATCAAAGGGGACATGAGATATAATGCCTTGCTCGGAAAGTCGTAAATACACTGCATGAGAGCAGTATCATCCACCCTCCATCAAATGATGAAATTTCTGACGAAGGATGGGATAAAAACCGTCTACAGAGAACAACATGTAGCAAAAGAGATGTTTGCGATGCACGATATAGCACCGGCGCCAATACCTCTACCATCGAAGGAGCCAACGGATAAGCAAATAGTAAAATAGCAATAACAAGCTATATTCTCAACTACACCTGACTAAACAAGCAAAGGACCGTTTTGTGCCCTAAAAGCAAATATTCGAAGCACATCGAGGCTCAAGGCGCTATCGACACTAAGGTATTATCATCTCCCTTTTTAATTACATTTCACCCTAACATGTGTGTAGGTATCCGATCAAAATAGCCGAAGCGCTTCCCAACTTGAAAGCCTTAGGTTCCAAGCATACGTTGCACTCTTTTCCTTCATCCGAGTTTTTATCCCAAAAAGTGTTTTACCGGCAAGGTTTTTAATGAGACAACATTTATATGCTACCTAAGGAAGACTCAACAAGTATTCAATGATTCTCTTCAATCAACCTCGAATACATGGGGGGGCATCCCCCCAGAAGGTCACCTCTTCGGAGAAGCCAAGATGTGCTAAATGGGGTCTCCACAGGAAAATGATGTACCGGGCCAAACGGTCAAACGATCCGGGTCCATATAGAATAACCGAGCCCTTGACAGCGGAAATGTATATACTTTACCAAGTAATCAAAGAATATTTTCCTCTCCATCAAAGCATTTCGCGTTTCAAAGAAGTTTGCTAGTTCTTACATAAACGGCTCCAGAGCAAAAAACATCCCGAACACTTGGGGACTGGCGTCAAAAATTCGAATTCGTATGACCTCCAGGTCGGAAGCTTCAAACTTGTAAGCCCTTGGTGAGGCAATATTAAGGTTACAGAAATGGCTCTAGAAGCCAAAAACATCTCAAAAACTCGGGGACTAGCGTCAGAAACTCAAAGTAGTATGACCTCCGGGTCGAGAGCTTCGAACTCATAAGCCCTCAATAAGGCAATACCAATTTACGAAAAATGACTCCAGAGCCAAGAAATCTTTCAACGTCTCGGGGACTGTTGTCCACTGCCATCCCGTCGACTTGTCCAAACCCGAGGTCATAAGGCCCCATATGAGTAACCTCGACCTCGTAAGACCTTTATAAGGGGAAAAACTGTAAGACCTCAAGCAAGACATGAACCATACTTGTACCAAGTAAAAAAAACTATAAGACCTCAAGTAAGGCATGTAAAAATCATAAGACCTTACAAAAAGGCATTATCCTAACCTTAAAGTTAAGTCTAGATATTCGAACTTGTAAGACCCCTAAAAAGGCATACCCTCGATATAGACGCCAAAACTACTTCATTCAGGAATCAAAAAGGCTACGGCCAAATTCAAATGACCACGGTCATAAGGCTCCGACCAAACTAACCCGACACGGGGACACTCGACCATCGCTACAAAATCATAGGCCTTCAATTACTTTGAAAAAATATCGAAAAGAACCGGTTAAACAGGCTACCCACGACATAGGCAAAAGAGCTTCGACCATGTCAGCTCCAAGTTATAGGCTTCGAAACACTCAACCACCGAGCAAAACCTCCCAAGGTGATCGTTCATCTCCACATAATGACTCAAAATCGAGGTTTTTATCGAATCGTCGAAGAGTCAGGCAAACACAATTTCAAAAAGTATCCTTAATAAGGGAAAAATAAAGCGTATATTAGAGGTCGTACCGACCTTAACGCATAAGAGTCATTATCGCCAGCCTATATTAGAGGTCGTACCGACCCTAATGCGTAAGAGACATTGTCGCCAACCTATATAAAGGGTTGTACCGACCCAATGCGTAAGAGCCAATGTTGCCAGCCTATATTAGAGGTCGTGTCAACCCAATGCGTAAGATCCACTACCGACAGCCCATATTAGAGGTCATACCAACCTAATGCGTAAGAGCTTAAGGGCCAGCCTTAAATTCAAAAACTGAAGGGTCAATGAGCTCGAGTCGAAAACCGACTCGGAGACTGAATATGAAACAGTTAACTTAACTGAATATTCCTAAGAGCAAAATCATAAGAGCTTTAACGCTGGCTTATATTAAAAGGTCGCACTTACCCAGTGCGTAAGAGCCTAAGGGACAAACTAAAATCCCAAAACTTGTAGATCAAACACGGTAAAAAACGCCTAAAGGCGAACGCGTAAGAGCCTACGGACCAGCCCGACGAGTCTCGGGACCATATTGAAATCTTAAGGGTTTTTTATCACAAAGCCCAATTTTGTCCGACTAATCATTGGCAGAGCGTCAAAATTCAAAACAAAGAAAGACGCACACATGGGAAGAAGAATGGAACCAAAAGGATTCCTTTTATGATTACATAAGGCTTCACTTACAAAGTCTTCTAGGAACACCATACACAAGATTGAAAAGAATAAAACCTAAGCTACGTTCCCTTCAGGGACTGTGGCCCACCGGCCTCCTCCCCGTTGTCTTCGGCATCGGACAGAAGGAACTTTGCATCATTCGCCTGCATTTGCCTTCTTTATCTCTTCCGAGAGATCAAAGCAGGTAGCATGGATCTCCTCGAGGGTTTCCCTTCGACATTTGCATCGAGCATACTCCTTGCTTCTGCGCTCATGGTTGAGAGCCCCTCTCAGCTCGGCTCGAGTATCAGCAGTGTTGTTACATCCTGTACTTTAAATATTAGGATAAGTCGTAGTAACCCATATGAGCTTGAAGGGATTAAGACTATTCATGAGTTTATAAAGGATTTGTGACTATGTCATTATAAGACCCCGTAAGTTTAACAACCTTGATACCATTATATATATATATAATGATATGGAATTTTGAGCGGAATATTTTTGTAAAACAGTTTGAAAAAAAAATTTAAAAATTATATAGTTATTGATATTACTACTTTCAATTATACACATAATATGAGAAAGCTTATGAGAATTTTTTTATTGTAAAGATAGAAATTATTTTCTTACAAGAAAAGAAGGTTACCTTTTTACCATTTTAAGAATTAAGCATACAAAATTTTTTACTCTTTATATGAGATTGGAAAAAAAATTTAAAAAAAAAAAAAATATATATATATATATATATATATATAAACACAGGTGTTTTAATGAAAGAATAGTATATATATTAATTTTATATGGTACCACATGACCATGATAGTAGGGTATATATAAAGTATATTAAAATTGAGTAGTATTTTAAGTAATGTGAGATAATTCTTAATTATATGGGTAATTGGTTAACTATCGGACAACGGGACATTACCTAATTAATTTATAAATTATAAAATAAGATTAAGAATCCCTTGTGGCAACACCACCCTAATCATAGGAATGACTCATATGTCATTAGTCTAGGTGGCAACTTGTCCTATGACTTTACAAAGAGAATGATATATGTCTTAAAGGTAATTGCCCTATGACTCATACGTAAATAGTACACCATTTTACAAAGAGAATGAGATATGTCTTAAGGACATAAAAACATCGCATATCCATTTCCATTCATATATCTGATAACATGAGAAATTCAAGGATTTGGAGGAATTCAAACTTATGATATTCTATAGCATTTTCAATGTTTCAAGACACAGGATTTCAGAGCACTAATTAACGTGAAATTTTGTAATATTAAGGGAGTACGGTGTAATCTTTCCCAAATGGTTGACTCAGGTATATTAAGGCAATCTCTTCTTTTCTTTTCGCCCATGTCCGTGTATTGTAGTGTGAGCCTTTCCTTGTTTATCCTGGTTATGAGTTAATCGGTTGCATACATGGTTAGGTTTCAGGATGTATGATAGTTGCAGATGATAGTGTCATTTAACAAAATTAGTAAAAAGCAGCTCCATGGTGAAACACTTAGTAAGGTTCTGGAATAAGTGGAAATAAGATACTATCCGGGCAATGCAAGTTTACTCCGCCTAAAAAAGTCTTAAGGTGAAATGATATTAGATTATTATGGTTCCTAAATGCTGGCAGTCAAGTTATTTAATCTCAAATCTTCCAGGAGAATAGAGAAATGTCGTGGTAGATGAGGAAGGAACACTTAGAACTAAAATATGCTAGTTGACATGAAAGAGTGTTGCATGGGTGTTATTAGACAGAAACATTCCTTGCAAATTGAAATATAAGTTAGTATAACGGTTGTGAGACAAGCAATAATATGTGAGAGTGAACATTACATTTTCGATAATTGAATATCATAAAAATGCAGATGTTAATGTTTATAATATTGTAATACATGCATCTTCATGCATATGCATTTACCATCGAGCTACGGTCGGTTGGGCAATTACATATTTACCATAGTGCTACGGCCGATTGGGCAGTCATGCATCTTCATTTACTACCGTGCTACGGCCGGTCAGGCAGACATGTATACCACCGAGCTACGGCCGGTCTGGAAGTTAGGAAGTTACCACCGGTTGAGCAGTTATGTATCATTATTTACCATCGGTTAGGCAGCCATGTATATTCATTTACCATCGAGCTACGTCCGGTCGGGCAGTTACCGCTGATTAGTTGGGCAGTTAACACCACGAGAATGATGTAATCAGAATTACTATACCGTAGTTTTATTTATATATATGAATGGGTTTTATTCTACATGTTACGGCCCTCATCGGCAAGTCAGAAGTCATAAGTTGACTCTTATCTCTCCCCGAGATAGTATCTTATTATTATTACGTTTCATTTCTGCCTTACATACTCGGTACATTCTTTGTACTGACGTCCCTTTTTCTGGGGTGCTATGTTTCATGCCACGCAGGTGTAGATAGGCGAGGTGAGGACCATCTACTCTAGGCTGCCTCCAGATATCAGCTTTTGGTTTGTGAGCTCCGCATCTTCCTGGAGTATTGCCGAGTCACGTTCTATATATGTTACTTTATTTTATGAAGATGTCGGGACCCTGTATCGACTTATATATTATGATCATGTTTTCTTAGAGGTTTTGCAGAAAGTGTCCTGTGTATAGTTTTAGGTATGACATGTCAACGGCCTTGTTGGCCCCTATGTACCTATATACATCTTTTTTTTATTAGTTATGTGAGTTATGTTCTAATATTTTTGATTATATATATAGAGATGTGGCCTATCATGGACCGTGACGAGTCTTATAGAAAACAAATATACATGGCGCTCGATGGAGTAGGCACTAGGTGTTAGTCGTGGCCCTCTGATTTGGGCTGTGACAAAAGTGGTATCAGAGCAGTTCTATCCTAGGGTTGTCTGCAAGCCGTGTCTAGTAGAGTCCTGTTTATAAATGTGTTTTGCACCACATTGTATAAACAGGAAACTACAAGGCATTTAGGGACCGGTTACCCTTCTTTCTTGATATTAGATCGTGCAATAAAGCAGAGTCGTAGGGAATAAAGCCCTTGACTTATGACTTGTTTTGTATATACAGCGGTGCCTATGACCAGGAAAGCTACAGCTAGTCAGAAGGGTAAAGCAGTGGCAGATGATGGCATGAATAGAGCACCAATGTCTATTGAGGGCCAGAGTGAGACACCGAAGGGAAGTGTGACACCCTCGCATAGTTCTCCGATTTTTCTTGCACCCGACGAGATGAGGGGGAACCCAGTACCTCCACCTGTTGCTCATCATAAGGATGTGGATATGCGGAGTGCAGTACGATTGTTGACTAGATTGGTAGTCGCTCAGGCTCAGCACCAGGTAGGTATAGGTGTTGGTTACGTTCAAAGGGCTATTAGCGCGAGAGTTCAAGACTTCATCAACCTGGATCCTCCAATGTTTACAGGTTCCAACAAGGATGAGGACACGCAAAACTTTGTTGATAGGATGCAGAGGACTTTGAGGGTGATGCATACATCAGACACTGAGTCAGTAGAGTTGGCATCTTACCGATTGCGGGATGTTGCAGTTCAGTGGTATGAAACTTGGGAATTGTCTAGAGGGACAAATGCATCTCCAGAGGTATGGGAAGAGTTCTCAGGGGCTTTCTTGCGTCATTACTTGCCGGTGGAGATTCGTCAGGCAAGGATAGACAGGTTCTTGGATCTTAAACATGGGAATATGAGTGTGCGGGAGTATAGTCTCCAGTTTGATTCCTTGGCGAGGTATGCCCCCTCGATTGTGGCTGAAATGAGTGACTGAGTGCATCCGTTATGGTAGGACTTGGGCCGCACCTGACTAATGAATGCTCCACGGCCGCTTTGCTCAATGGTATGGATATTTCTCGCATCCATGCTTATGCTCAAAATTTAGAGGATCGGAAATGACAGCAATACGAGAATCGTGATGAGGGTCAGCGTAAGAAGGCCAGGTCTGCTAGGCAATCTGAGGATTTTTCGAGTGATCCTATGTCACCATATCCTGTTGGAAGTGTCTAACAGTTGTAGAAGTTGTATTATGAGGGATCTGTCTTTTCAGAATTAGGTCAGGGCTCGAGAATTTTTAGTTTTCAGAATTGAAGGTATTCAGCACAGATGAGGGCGCCTCCTCTGCGATGCAGTCAATGCAGTAGAGCTATTTCTGGACAATGCCATCAGGATGTAATGTATGCTATACCTGTGGATACCCTAGTCATTACATGAGGGATTGTCCTATGAATGAAATAAGCAGGATGGTTCAGCCCACAAGATCTATAACAGTCCCATCCTCTTCAGTACGCCCTCAAGAGCGAGGCCCTCAGGCATCAACTGGTAGAGGTAGAGGCAGGGGTGGAGCATCTAGCTCTAGTGGTAGTCAGAGCCGCATATGTGCTTTGGCAGGTCGTCAGGACACAGAGGCTACACCGGATGATGTGTCAGGTATTGTGACTATGGGTATTGTTCGATCTTATTAATGCAAATTGTTCGGTTAATATGATTAGTATAAGAGTAAGTTGGCATTAAGTCTGAAGGGCTAAGGGAAACCAAGGATAACTTGAAAGAAAAGTATAAATTCGGCTATTAAGATTACAACTAGTATGTGTCAGCGGCTAGAAGATAAATTAACAGAATCGTAGGTGACGAATAAATTAGGTAGAATTTTTAGGGAGGGACGACGTCCTGACCCCGTGAGAGTCTGGTATTTTTTTCATTGGAGTCTAGTGATCACGCCCAACTCTAGTCCTAAAAAAGATAAGCAGTCGCTGCAAATATAATCCGGTCTAAAAGTCCGGAGTCGAATCCCATAGAGAATAAAGGCTTAGTTGTATTTGTTTAATATCACCACGAAGACAAGATTGAAAATAAATAAACAGCTGAAAACTAACTATGCTTGAATTGTAAACAATTGAAATAAAGGTCTAAGGGAATGGTTTCCCCCGTTGTTAATTTCCTTAGTTGTATGTTTCTTATAGCTTTGACTTAGTTGCCTCTATAAATCATGAACTCTCCAGCTATCATAAATCTCTCTCAAGCAATTATGATAATTTACAAGACGTACTCTCTCAAGCTACGCTAGCTAGATTCGCATTACAGTTCACTTAGATCGCACCCGAGGTATCGTTATCTCTAATCCAACCCCTAAACCCTAGGTTATGACTCTCGCCTATACTCCGGGAGTGATGTTATTCAAACAACTACGTAAATATGCATTCTCTCTCAAGTAGATACATAATAAATAGGAACGGCTAATTGAGGATCCTTTCAATTAACCACAATCAAAATATAGTTGAACAAATAGAGATAAACAACCAATTCAAAACTATATTAATATAACAACCAAATCATCCGCAACGGGTTTTACCAAAACCTTAAAAAGTGAATTAGCTATTCATAATAGTAAGTAAAACTACAATACTAAAAATCATAACCAACAATGAAAAATACGAAGAGGAAGGAAAAACTTGTTGAAGAATTCCCCCTCTTGCTGTCAATGTGTTCTTGCCTCCTTACCCTCTTCAAAATAGGTTTAGGACCCCTTTTATACAAGTTGGAATAGTGTAGAGCTGAAATAACCTTGTCCCGGATGAAATAGGACTTCTTTTTTACGCCTGGAGCGGCGCGGCCGCGGCCAAAATATGGTAGGACCGCGGCCAGACAAGCTCTCTGATTTTTTGCCGCGGTCAGTTCCGCGGTCGCGGTATAGACCACGTTTTTCACCCTGTTACGTTTGGAATTTGAAAAAATGTAAAACATGAAAGTTGTAGCTCTTTGCCTTATAGTTCCAACCATATATTGTGAAGCCCAAATAGAGTTCTGACCGAAAAGTTATATCTATTTTACTATGCAGTACGCAATATGCCTCCTCAAATCTTCGTTCGTACTTAATTATCAAATTTGACCCCCGAATACGATCCCGGCTTAATTCCTTGGGCTTTTACTAAGAATTCAAAGCTCTAAATTACTTGAATTTATTCCATAGCATCTATATAGCTCGAAATCACTCCTACAAGGCATAAAACACATTGTTAGTGCAAAACACTAGCGATTAAAGCGCAAACTCAACTAAAGTGCAGTAAATTAGAGTGTAACAATCAACTAAAATATGTAATTATAGCCTATCATCAACACCCCACACTTACACTATTGCTCGTCCTCAAGCAATCAAACTACACTTCTTCTTTTTTTATAGACACGACCTTTTTAAACAATTCTCCTAATGCAACACACCAACAGTATTTAAAATAGACTAAGCACAAAAGCATAAAATCTTCACCTCAAGATTTGACTCACAAGTGCCACGCATTATTTACAACTCACCTACTTACTCTAACATATAGATCACTGACATTACCTTTCCTTCGTGAATCAAGTGCCCTCACAATACAAGAGAGTAGTTCCACACAATAAAATTTAAGAACACTTAGGAACTCAAGATAGAAAGAATTCACTCACTCTCAGAAATAAAATTCATATGCCACAAAAGATGCACCATAAGCTTGCCTGTAGTGTACTACTCCACTAATCGAGCTCATTCAATATTGGATCAATTAAGACTTTATTTGGTTGTAATGTAGGCTACGGAACGGGTAGGATACATTTAGATATAAGAGTGACTACACCTCCCTAAGC
>MU674601.1:10988-37227 GCA_026770625.1 Nicotiana glauca
CTTTTTCTTATTTTCACGCGTCTTTTCCTACGCACTCAATTATGTCACTACAAAGTGTCTAATTGGCACAGATGTGGCTTAGTTGAAGGGCCTAATAGGAACAACTCTATGTTTAAATGTCCAAGTGACAAAAAAAATCAAGTTTAAGGGTCCAGTTATATATTCTCCCTAAAAAGGACCTTTTCCTCGGAAGCATAAGTTCTGAACTTTTTGAAACTCTTCAGCAATTTCAATTTATCTTTCGGATCCCACGTGAGCTAGAGCCATCACAATCACAAGAATGAACATGTATGTGCAACCGTCAACAGATTCATTGTGTCAAACCTGTAACTTATTTTGGTTTCGATGTGTTGTTTCCAGTCAGGATATATACTAAGGGTGTTTAAAAAAATTTGGATTGCAGCTCACGGGAATCGAACCTGGGATCTTCTACACATTTTGAACACACTTGACCACTGAGCCAAACATTTGCCTTGTATTAAGGGTGTTCAAAACTTAATATATAGAGATAAAAAATAAATTTTGCCTTATATATACAGTGTAATTTTTCGGCGAAGGAGGTTCGGGTGAACACCCTTGCGCCCCCCGCCTCCGCCCCTGGTTGTTTCTATTGCTTTCTGCAAACTAAACTTGAGAAAATAGTCACTGGTTATGATAATTAGTAAACCTTTCTCCAGTTCTCCTTTTCTTCCTGTTCTCAAAATTAAACCATTGGAAAGAAGGGTGGTGAAGCAGCCTCGGGGACATCTCCATTTCTTAATAATGGTTCCACCAAAATATTATGAATCTTTCCAAGTTAACCAAAAATCAGTAAGTGCAAATTAACTTGGAAACAAATGAGAAATGATCAAATAATTAATAAGGAACTGAATTTTCCTTCTCAGACATGGCTACCGTTTGTGATGCACATAAAATAAAATTTTATTACCATCTTTGCCACCAAACAAATGGTCAAACTCTCTGGATCTTGAAACAGATTGTAGCATGTATTTCTTTCTCATTACTCTTAATTGGCAGAATAATGTTAACCTTTTTTCCCCCAACAGTTTCACCATGTTATCAGAAAAATGAACACACGCATTATAACATTCAACCTGCACCAGAAAACACATATAGAATAATTGACAAGAAGAGAATAGAAAGCAGAAAAGAATTAACTTCCTCATTTCTCATTTGCATAGTAGGCACTAAGCAGTCTCCAACATAATCTTAAGAAAGATTAAGAGCAGTTTTCAGAAATCAAAAGATCACCGTCTGACTCACAGCATCCTTTTTAATGTCTTCATAGTCTGAAGAAATACTCTCACACCGCTAATCTCACTAATTTCATTATTGATAATGAAGAAACAGTTACTTTGCTAACCATGCAAAATCAAATAATTACAATTTTTATGTAGTCCGCTTCCTTTGGTAAAGTAACCGTTAACGCTGCAGTGTTACGGACAATCTATGTTCACGTATCCACCAAATAGATATTAAATTCCTTAAGATTATTGATAAACTATCTTCAATATCAAAAGATCAGACAAGTAAAGAATTGTTAGTTCAATGAATGAAACAGAAAATTTCGAGCCCACAAGTTTTTTGTGTCCTTAAGGAATTTAATCCCTTCACTCTTGTCCAAGGTTATTGATTAATTAATTCCTCCCAGGATAGAACTGAATAATTATTCTGTGACAGCGACACTACAAATCACAGAACTTCAGCGAACTCAACAAACAAAGCAAATCACACTCGACACTTTATTTGTTTGAAGAAACAATGCAACAATGTAGAAAAGAGAGGGGAGAAGTTTTCGGATTTTTTATGTATAAAAAAATAAGGCCAAACCTTTAAATTTATAAAAAATGAAAGGGTGAGATGAAGAGGTGCAATTCAGAAGATGCCTCTTCCATTTTCCATTCACACCCTTTAGAAAATACCCAACAAATTTTGCAATACAATTGACACAAACAAGGATTAAAGAGAGAGTAAATATGCTTAAGGGCTCTAAGAGAGCATATAGATTAGGGGTGGTCATATATCGGGTAAAACCGATAACCCGAACCGTTAATTATTTATGAAGTTATCGGTATTGGGTTATTGAGTTAAAGGTTTGGTAACGAGTTAATTTTTTTTATTGGGTTATCGGTTCGGGCTCGATTTGGCAATTCTGTTATTGGGTAAAACCGATAACCCAATAAGGACTAACTAATTTAGTAGTTTACCCTTAAGTATATACATACTAGGGTTTCATAATTCATAGTTCACTTTTTGATTTCCCTATTCTTTCTCAGTTTTTCCGCCTCACGCCCTCACCAGTCAGCCCGTCAAGACTCAGGCCGGCGTCAGTCGCATCACGCCCTCACCAGTCAGCCCGTTAAAACTCATGCCGACGTCAGTCGCATTTTTCAGCTTCTTTCTTTCACTCTTCAGTCGCATCTTCACTTCATTTCTCAGATCCATCAGATTCTTCAGTCGCATCTTCACTTTACTCTTCAATCGCATTTCTCAGCCGCAATCTTCAGCTTCGTCTTGATTCTTCATATAAGTTTTTAATCGCATGACTGATATTCTATTTTTTTGTCACTGGCTGATATTGGAATTTTTATTTATATTTTTTGGGTTGAAGAATAAAAGATAGAAACTTTGGTTAATGTTTATTTTATTGGATGTTGCAGTCAATTTAAATTCTTATGAAATAGAACAGTTTTGAAAAGAGTTTTAGCAAAACAATTTTAGCAAAACATTTCTTAAAATCTTATAAAACTGTTTTAGCAAAACAGTAAAACAATTTTATATCGAAACCGTTTTATACATTGCGAAACTATTTTAGTTGTTTTATCTTATTGGGTAAATCGATAATCGAACCGATAATGATCGATAACCGATTAACCGATTAACCAATATCTTATCGGTTTTGTTATCGGGTTATGATATTTGTAAACTGATAACCGATAGGCAAAAATAATAATATTTATAATTGAACCGAACCGAACTGACCGATGCCCACCCCTAATATAGATGTAAGGATTTTATACTTCAATTCTGTACTTAGTCTTTAATTTTCTGCGGTCTTGTGTCTTTGGTAGTTGGTACTCAAGGTGGCCAAGACATTAAATGCTCTTTAGGTGTATTTTCTTTATTTGTTACGGTAACATTTTACATTCGTTAAAAAATAATGTTTAAGGATCAAGAAGTAATTTGGAAGAGCGATGTCATGACCCAAAATCTATTAAAGATCGTGATGGTGCCGGACATTACTGAACCAACAATAAATACTTAATGGTTCTCATTTCAATATTTTAGAAATCATATTTTTCTTAAATTAAATAGTAAAACATGGGATTTACAGAATAAATAATAATATTTTAAACAATTTCAGTACAGGACAACCCATAATCACCCCAAAACTCAGTGTCGCAAGTGCATGTGCATCAAGTAGGAATATAAAATAAAATACAATATCTGTTCGGAATACTGTAAAGACTCTACCAGTCATTTTGAGCTCTAGCACATCGTTTGGAAGTTTGAGGCCATGAGCAGTTTCAGATAAGGCATTATGACTTGCACGCATGGTCGGAATTTAATTCCGGGTTGATTTGGAAGGAGAATTTGCATTTCGAATGCTTTAAGTTGGAGGAATTGAGAAGGATCAGATTTTTGAGTAAACGACCTTGAAATCGGGATTTAAAGGTTCCAACAAGTCTGTATGATGATTTTTGACTTGGGCGTATGTCCGGATCGGGTTTTGGATGACCCGGGAGCGTTTCGACGCATAGTGTGGAAGTTAGCAATTTGGAAGAATTATATAAGTTTGGGTTTAAGTGCATTTCAGTGTTATCGATGTCCGTTTAAGAATCTGAGTCTGGGAATACCTCCGTCTGGTGATTCTGGTATTGGGAGCGCGATCGGAAGTGGATTTGGAGGTCCGTAGGTCACTTTGGAGTCATTTGGCGAAAGTTAGAAATTTGAAGGTTTTTGAGAAGTTTGATCGGAGGTGGACTTTTTGATATCGGGGGTTAGATTTTGATTCTGGAAGTTGGGGTAGGTCCGTAATGTTGAATATGACTTGTGAGTAAAATTTTGACATCAATCGGACGTGATTTGATAGGTTTCGGCATTGAATGTAGAAGTTTGAAGTTCTAAAGTTCATAAAGCTCGAATTGGGGTGTGATTCGTGATTTTGGCATTATTTGATGTGATTTGAGGCCTCGAGCTGGTCCGCATTATGTTTTGGGACTGGTTGGTATGATTGAATGGGTCCCGGGGGCCTCGGGTGGATTCCGGGAGGTTAACGGATGGAAATTTGAAGTTGAGGAAGAACTGAAGCAGCTGGGCTTCTGGTGTATAACCGCACCTGCGAGAAGAGGGCGCATGTACGAGCCTGCAAGTGCGGCTTTGTAGTCGTAGAAGCACATTTGGGCAGAACTGGGAGGGACCACAGATGCGATGTATTTTCGCATCTGCGAGCCCGTAGATGCGGAATGTGTGAGGGGAAGCTGGGTCGCAGGAGCGGAAGGGCACCCTCAGGTGCGAAAGCGCAGATGCACTTAAGGGACCGCAAAAGTGGATTTCACCTAGCTTGAATAGGACCGCACCTGCGATGCATTTCCGTAGGTGGGTCTGGAGGACCGCAGGTGCAGAAATGCTGGAGGCAGTATGTTCTTCTAAAATCGGGAATTGGCCATTTTCTCCCATTTTCATTTGGTGTGGATGATTTTGGAGAGCTTGAAGGGGAGATATTCTTCAAGTATCACATGGTAAGTTGTACCCACTCATTACAAGTTAAATACATGATTTAGATACGAATTTAGGTATGGAAATTAGTAGAAAGTTGGGTTTTGAGGACAACCTAGAAATTCGTTATTCTTGAATTTTGACCACGATTTTGGGCATGAAATTGAGAGTAAATTATATATTTGAGTTCATGAGTTTGTGGGCAAACTTTATCTTCAAAATTTTTTGGAATCAGGGCACGTGGGCTCGAGGCCAATTTTGTCAACTTTTCGATCGAGGTTTGAAATTGTTATAAATTAGATTATTATGAGCAACAGAACATATATTAATGGGTTTCATAATTATTGGCTAGTTTTGGAGCGTTATGCATCGATTTGAGTTTTTGGAAGGGCGTGGAATGCCGGTTATGGAACTTCGGAGCGAGGTGAGTCTCCTTTCTAACCTTGTAAGAGGGAATTGTCCCCATAGGTGAATTAATTGGATATTTGCTCCTATTTGTGGGGGCTATGTGCGCACTAGGTGACGAGAGTCCGTACGTAGCTACTATTGTGCTTAAGTCCGGGTAGTATAGGATCCAAAGTGTAACGACCAGGCCGGTCGTTTCATGAGTTACCACTCTGTTTCCCCCATTTATTCTTATTTATGCTTTGTTCATTTGTGTTATATGGTAACGGTTTGGTCGGTTCGAATTCGGAATGATTTTGGAAAGGTGTGAGACACTTAGTCTCTTAAGTTGGTCTTTTAGTTGGAAAAGTAAACCGGAAGTTGACTTGTGAGCATACGATCTCAAAATTAGGTTTTTATGATTCAAATATCTTCGGGAGGTGATTTGGAACTTAGGAGCATGATCGGAATGTGTTTTGGAGGTCCGGAGTAGATTTAGGCTTGAATTGGCAAAAATGGATTTTTGACATTTTTGATTGATAGTATAAATTTTGATATCAGGGTAGGAATGGATTCTGGGAGTTGCAGTAGGTCCGTTGTGTCATATGGGATGTGTGTGCAAAAATTTCAGGTTATTCGGACGAGGTTTGATAGACTTGTTGATCGAAAGCGGAATTCAGAAGTTTTTGGAGTTCTTAGGGTTGAATCCATGGTTGATTTGATGTTTCGACGTTGTTTTAGGTGTTTCGAAGATTGGTTTAAGTTTGGAAGGTGGCATATGACTTGCTCGTGCCTTTGGTTGAGGTCCGGGGGGCCTCGGGATGATTCGAAGGGTTGACGGGATGTTTGGAGTTGGAAAATTCAGCTAAAGTGTTGAAGCTCCTGTCATAACCACACTGCGGCTTGGGGATCACAGGTGCGGGCCCGCAGAAGAAAAAAAGAGATTGAAGATGCGGCCAAGGGAATGAATGACTGGATCTGCAGATGCAAAATTTTATGCGCACCAGCAATGGCGCAGGTGCGGGATTTTGACCGCAGGTGTGAGATTTCGACCGCAAAAGCGATTTAGCTGGGGTAGAACATATAAATTTGGCCCTTCGCGAATTTTGAGTGGTTTTTCACCATTTTCATTTGGGAGAGAGCAAATTGAAGAGGGAATTCAAGAAGGTTTCGTGGAGGTAAGGTTTTTGGACCCTAAACTTGTTTCTATGTGGTTTTTGACCGATTAAACTTGAAATCTATGGAATTTAGTAGCAAAAATTGGGGGTTTAGGGCTTGGGAATCGGAGACCTAAATTTAGGGATTTAAGGGATTGTCTGTGGTTGGATTTTGGTATATTTCGTATGTATGAACTCATGGGAGGATGCTGATTCTATTGATGTAACTTTTATCGGATTCCAAGACGTGGGCCGGGGGGTCGAGTTTGGTCAATTTTTGTATTTGTGATGTAATTTGATTAATTTTGTATGGGTTTCACTTTTTTAGCATATATTGATGGTTATAAACTGATTTTGGTTAGATTCGAGGCATTTGGAGGCCGAATCGAGAGGAAAGTGCGTCGTGGGTTAGAGTTGGTCTTGGCTTGAGGTAAGTAACTCTTCCAATCTTGGTTATAAGGGTTAGAAACTCCAAACTATGTGTTCTACGATTATTATAAAGGTGACACAATGCCAAGTGACGGGCGTGTGGGCATGCTCTGCGAGAAACACAGTCTAGATCATTCCAGAGCACTGCTTAGTGGCTCTTTCTTACCGATATCTGTGGTGTAATTATGTGATTTAGTTGATGAGCTGTGAATCATGCTGATTATCATGTTAAGGCTTCACGCCAATATTATTGAGACCCAAGAGTCGTTTCTTGCTGTCATATTATATTTTTGCTGATATTTTGTACGCAGTCCTATCCATGTACATTATATCATGTCTCAGTCTCGGTTATTGCTATTTTACACATCATATTATTGTCCGGGATAGTGACATGGAATTTTGAGTACGTGTGTGTGAGATGGGTGAGTTATGATCGAGTGAGGCCGAGAGCCTGATATTGAGTGATCGGGCTGCACGCCATAGCGAGATATTGAACAAGCCTTCGTTGGCTTTGTTATAGAGCTTGGGCTAATAAGAGAAGCCCCCCGGAGTGTTTACACCCCCAGTGAGTGCAATCGATAATATTGAGGGATGGATCATCCCTGGAGATGGATCTTGTCTGAAGTATTATATCGGGAGATGGATCTTCTCCGTGAGGCTAGATTGGCCTGTGTCCTCGGTATTGGATGACTTCGGTCAATGATATATATTTTGGGATGGATCTTCCCTGGGCCGGATGGCCATATACAGTATCGAGTTGTTGATCACTTGTGAGTGGAGGTTCATAGAACATTGATCATGATAGTTGTGCATTGGTATGTATAAAATCTATGAGTTTTGAACTTCGTACTGTTCAGTTGAATTTAAATACTGTCGAGCTTTACTTGAACTGTAAGCATGTCTACTTTTCAGTTCAGTTATATCTTATTACCTGCTGAGGTTTGGTTCGTCACTACCTGTCAGTCCATAGGTTGGAATTGTTACTTACTGAGTTGGTGTACTCACGTTACCCCCTGCACCTTGTGTGCAAATTCAGGTATTTCGGGTCACTGTAGCGGCTGCTGATCATATCGTTGTGGACTGTTCTTCGGAGATTGCGAGGTAGCTACTTGGCAACCGTAGTTTCACCTTCTTCTTCCTTATCTTCCTCTTAGCATAATTGTTGGATATTCTCATACTATGTAGTCTTGTTTATTTTGAACAGTTGTAGTACTTTTGCTCATGACTAGTGACACCCGAGGTCGGGCTTGTATTTCTTTCGACTTTTATCTTATTAGATTTCTGCTAAATATAAAATTTTTCTTAAGTTTTAATTGGTAAATGAAGTAATTGGAAATAAGTGGCTGGCCTAGTTCCACGATAGGTGCCACCACGACCGGGTCGACTTTTGGGTCGTGACACAAAGGCATGCTTTACTTGAAATAATTGTAACCTTATTGACAATTTAAATTGCTTTAATCATATCTAAGTGGTAAATGATTTCCTAAAAGAGTTAAACTTCATTTCCTCGACTTGTTAAAGAGAAATTTACACCTCCTTGGATAATTGTTTCCCTGATGAAGTCTTGATTGACTATTTGAATGTGTGTTTCTATGTGTACCTGTGTCGCATGTATGATTCGCGAGCGGGGTAATTGTTTATTTATATTTGACTGCGTCGCATGTATGATTCACGAGCGGGGTAATAGATGCATCTATGATTCGCGCTATTCAATCCTCTGGTGGTATACAATTTAAATATTGTTGGATCGGGCTGTACGACCTCGACATGATTTGCGCATGCTTGTATTGCGTAACTTGAAATTCATAAATGTTCATATTTGTTCTCCCTGGCCGGAGATAAATGTATAAGCGATGAAATGAATTCAGGAATTTCCTATCAAAGGAAGAATTGTTTACTTGCCTCATGCTATTGAGTTAATTTTTATGAAAATCCTCGATTTACCATATTGTTGGTATATTATTATTGGACCACTAGTAAGTGTCGAAGTCGACCTGTCGTCTCTACTTTTTCGAGATTAGACAGGATACTTACTGAGTACACGTTGTTTTTGTACTCATGCTACACTTGCTGTGCATTTTTGTTGCACAGGCACATGTACCTTTAGAGGCCTAATGGACGTAGCAGCATGGATGATACATAGACTTAGGTGAGCTGCATCTCTCGAGGCGACCCGCAGCCGGCATAGTCTCTTTCTGTGTATAGTATTTACCTTCTGTCCAATTTGTATTCCGGACAGTTATTGTACTTCTTTTGATTTCCTGGAAATAGCTCATGCACTTGTGGCACCGAGTTCTGGGATGGTTATGGGATTATTCAATATTAAGTTTGTTAAAGACATCATTTTTTTCCAGTGAATTTCATTATTTATTGTTTAATGTATATAAGAAATGATTTTAATAAATACTAAAATGGGAATTTATTTAACTTCTTGGTGTTGGCTTTCCTGACAGTGGTGTCCGACGCCATCACGACCCTTGGTGAATTTTGGGTCATGACAAATACAAATTGGACAGGAGAAATATAAATACTCTAAAGGAGACTCTGCTGGCTGGAGATCGTAATATGGAGTGCAGCTCACCTAAGTCCTCGCATGTATACATGCCTCTGCTCTCACAAGGCCACTAAACATATATGTACCTACACAAAAATGTGCAGCAAGTGTAGTATGAATATGTAAATCCATGTGTACCCAGTAAGTATCTAGCCTAACCCCGGAGGAGTAGTGACGAGGGGTCGACATCGATACTCACTAGTGGACCAATAATATCAGCTACTGTAAAAGGGTAAATAATCATGCGGCAGAGGGAATAAATGAAATAAAAAAGCATAAAATACATGATACAAATTTTCCTCTTTACAATGAACTCAAGCTTCCTATTAGAAATTTCCTCCTTAACCATAGCACACATATCAGTGTAGTGGATATCATCAAATAGATTATCATAATTCAAATTAGGAAAAACTCACGGATACACTAACTTCTTGTCAAACATTATGCATGATTTCATGATGATATGATATAGAAAATGCTGAGGCGTACGATCCAGTCCAACATAAATATTTAAACTGTGCACTGCCGAGGGTCGAACGACACGAACCATAGATGCATCTATTAACTTGTCGAGGCGAACGACCCTCTCTCATGAGAGTGTGGTACATAAATCTTTCCAAGGTGAACTGCTCGATCCCATATGATGTGAAATACATAATCCTGCCAAGGTGAACGACCGGATCCTATTAGAATAAGAAGCTTTGACGGGTCCTGACCCCACTCACGAATAAATGTGTGAGTTGTAATTTCTTTAACATAAACCTTTCAATGAAACATATATATCACGAAAACATGCTGTAAGAGGAGTAAAATTATTCGGTGACTAATCATGAACTCGTGAAGTCTCTACAATACCAAGTCCATTCTCAAGTAGAAATGTAAAGCAGAGGAATTTAATAGGCGACAGACTGCTCAAATAGTACAACTATAGCATGATATGAACCTAATCCTACCCTAACAATAACATGAATGTAGCTACGCACGGGTTCTCGTCACCTCGCGTGTACGTAGTCCCAACAACAAGTCGCTTACATCAATATACAACACCTAGGGGTAATTTCCTCTCACCGGGTTAGACAAGAGACTTATCTTGCTCCGAAGTTCCATAACCGGCTCCAACATCGCTCTAACACCTCAAACCAGTATCCGTCGCTCCAAAACTAGTCAGCTATGTGCAAAAAATAAAAATATACTCTAATACACATAATAAATCAATTTATAACAACTCCCAACTCCACTCGAAAAGTCAATAAAGTCAATCCTCGAGCCCACGTGCCCGTATTCCGGAAATTATAGAAAATAAATATTACCCATAACTCATATGGTCTATATCCAGAAATGCATTCAACTTCGTCCGTAAATATATCCTCAAATCAAGGATTTACCATTTTTCAACTTTAGGGCTCAAAATCCCAATTTCTTCAATCCGAACATGGATAAAAATAGAAACCAACAGAAATAATCATGGGGAAACATCAAAATAAAGGTCATAAGTTGAGATGAGAACAACGTCGCAAAAATCACCTGAAATGGAGCTCTAGAACTCAAGATATGCCAAAAATACTAAAATTCTTGGCTTAAAACATTGTCCAGGCAATTTTTCTTCATTGCCTTCGCGTTCGCGAAGAGAATTTTTTTGCGTTGACTATCAACCCTGAAATCCTTCTTCACGTTTGCGAAACCACTTTCGCGTTCGTGAAGAACAAATCCTCGCACCAGAAACCAGGAATTTAGTTCGACACAATGGGCATATCTCTCTCATACGACATGGCAATTCGACGATTCTTATTGCCATGACTCCGTAATTATAATACGGATCTAATGGTTCAATCCAATCACAAATCAAAGATCGTAGATCAATATAGTTCCCTTTATGCCCAAAGAAACGATGCCGAAACATCAAATAAGAGCGCGACACATCCCAAACACCTTCGAAACACACCCATCACACAAACTGGTCCCATAACATAACACGGATCTACTCGAGGCCTCAAATCACATCAAACAACATGAAAATTATGAGTCACATCCCAATTTAAGCTTAATGAACTTTAGAACTTCAAATTTTTCGATTGATCACAAATTTTGCACACAAGTCACATTCAACATTACGGACCTACTCCAACTTCCTGAATCGGAATCCGATCCCAATATAAAAAATACCACTCCCGGTTAAACTTCTAAAAAATATTCAAATTTCTAACTTTTTCCAAATGACCTACGTACCTCCAAATCCACTTCCGGAAGTGCTCCCAATACCAAAATCACCATACGGATCTATTCCCAGACTTGGAATCGCAAAGGACATCGATAACATTGAAATAAACCTCAACCCAAATTTATGAAATTCTTTCAAAATGCCAACTTCCACAATAGTCATTGAAATGCTCCCGGGTCATCCAAAACCCGATCCGAACATATACCCAAGTCCAAAATCATCATACGAACCTGTTGGAACCTTCAAATCCAGATTTCGAGGTCATTTACTAAAAAATACACCTAAGTCAATTCTTCCAACTTAAAGCTTCCGAAATAAGAATTTTCTTTCCAAATCAAGTCCGAACTTCCCGAAATTCAATTTTGACCACACATGCAAGTTATAATACCTGAAGTGAAGCTACTCAGGGCCTCAAACAGCTGAACGATGCGCTAGAGCTCAAGACGACATGTCAGGTCATTACTTTGTGTCATAGTTAAACATATCTTCATCCTCGAACGTGCCAAGAACTGCTCAGGAGTTGTCTAAAATCACTGTTTAACACTTCATGCACCTGCTCGTGCCACCACAACCCAGTTGAGCACATTAGCTCGAGCTAGACTGAAGATCCTTCTTGCTACCTTAGCTAGCAAGCTTTGGAACCAAATTCCAACTTCCGAAGTTTCTCCACAATACCAGATTCTAACACACGAACACCGTATTAATCACCAGACACTAAGCCCAATATGACCGTGCTCCTCCGCTGAAATCACACCATAAACATAACTCATTTGCCCAAGGCAATCTCCCCCAAGCACAACAGCTGAAATTTCCATTGACCCGAAGCCCATAGTATACCTCATAACATATATAAGCCCTGTTCCAACTCTTGCAATACTGACATGACAGAAGAGATTTGTAGAAACTCATAACCATCTGCCGAATCCAAATCATAGAGTCACTCCTCCTGACAAGAAGCATTACTTCATTATGAACTAGACAATGATATTTGCTCTTTAATATACCTTATATAAATCCGATCGCACTGACAACCCAGTACAAGCTGCTCCGACAATAAGACACCACAAACACTATCTAAGATTTCATATGACACCATCAATGCGCCAAAAAACTATAACTTGAATATGAAACATAAGGAAGAATGAACTCTGGAAAGAATTACTCAACCCACGTAACTAATTTAAACAACCGAAAAGACGTTATGAACTTTCCCCAGAAAATGAGAAACAAAACACACAATAATAGATATGGGAAGCTGTACTCAACATCACGTTGTTGCAGCGTGCAAGCCAATCCACACATGATACCGTTACAGCGTGCAACCCGATCCGACCATGATACCTGTGGCGGCGTGCTACCCAATCCAATCAATATAGCCGCCACCTAATCCACACATAATAATCTATAAGGAAATACTTAACGAGCTAAAATGCTCATATCTAAAAAATACCTAAACAACAACCACAAGCACGTGAAGTGCATAATACAAATCCTGGGGAGACAGATAGCGACATACGCTACGAAACTCAAGCACAACTAAGGTGCAATAAATGACCCGTATCTTGAGATCCATCCTGCTCTCACAACACCACAAATTACACGGGATCTCAGTACGAGTTTGAATAATCATCTCAGTACGAGTTTGAATAATCAAACCACCTCACAACCCACCTGGTATAATATAGATTACACAAATATCTGATGATATAAATAACATCTAGGGCCCGAAGATTCCTCTGTAAAGAATGTTAAGCTGAAATAAGCCCATCCGGCTTGATATAGGGCCCACATTCACATTTAGATCTATCCACGGACCTCAAGCTAATTGTGACCATACCGCACTAGGCTAATAACCTTTCAAGGATCCACACTACCCCTTTTTCCCATGACACACAAGAACAACCACCCAATCCGGAACAAACTTCCACAGTTCACAACCAAGTGAACAGAGCACCTTCCAGGCCTAAACTCTCACATTAGCGATAGTACCATAATCTCTATAATTGGTTTCAATCTTCAATAAATCAAGTGACTAAATGTCACACTTATGCAATATTCCCATGGAATACGCTCCCACGACCTTTTGCATCAGGTTACAGTCTACACATCCATACCACCGGCCATACAATGTTGTAAAGCGAATCGAGAATCCGCAGATCAGTACACAAAGCCTTTTACATAGGACATTGATCTCAGGTGACGCTAAAGACAATACTAGCTTACTTTAAAAATCTGAATTCTTTCCTGCTCATCCAAGCTCGTAACATTCTTGTCTACACCGAATCGAAACCTTGATCCTCAACTTCCAATTATATGCCACTCACTGCACCTAATATGCCAATATGCGAGAGTACAGAAATTCCATCATAACTCTTGAACCACTAATAGAATAAATACTCCATCATATACAAACCTTTCACATAACTCATTTTAGGAGAACCATTGCAACACGTGGCTGAATTCCCGTAAACACAGAAAATACAAACCTCGAGTAGTGGTCTAAACCACCATAATCCTTTCAGGATCCATCTACACATAACATGCCATAATACTTGAATTCCCCCATATAAAATACTTACGGCGACTTTCAAGCCTCGTAACTACCGCCATAAATCACATGTATAGCTTAACATATTGAAGGAACTAATCATTGCCACCATCATGCCAATCCAACCATTCCTAACCTATCCAACCTCCTTTAATTTACTCCAGACTTGCCTTAAGAATAATAATAGCTTCATTTAAAACATAGAAAACCCAAATTAGCACTCATCCTGAGTGACCTTATTTCACGAAACCACTATCTCTACAACCCACGAACCATCTCATACCCTCTTTGTGCGCATATTCGCATCTTCAACACCCGTTCCTTTATGAAATCGAAGTTATTTTCTCCCATTTCTCTAATGCTACACTGTGGACCGATGATAAAATAGAGCACTCCAAGCCCCTTTCATGACTCACTGCAAAAACCTGGTACTTCACCATACCACGGACTTAAAATCCCTAGGCACTTCAATTTTGAACCTACTAAGGCCACTGTTGAGAGTCACCCACTCTGACTTGTTCCCGAATATAGTCACACTCAAAGGACCTACTACCACATGAACACCTTCTCTAAGAAGCAACCGGCTGAATTTCATTCCTTATACATCACATCCACACGAAGCATAGACTCAGAGTCTTTCGAAAAACTGAACATAAACCGATAAGGCCAAATATAGCACATATTTCTCAAATCCTTTGCTCAAATTACCACTGATGTTGTTTTTATTTAGTTGTAATAACCCACCAATACACCGATAACCAGAAACCCCACAAGTAGACAACCACAAAGTCCAATCATAGACGGTGGGGCTCTCCCACTTAGCTTGAAGCTACAGTTACATAACCCCTGAGACCTACCTAGGTTCCTTCTTCCCTATTGGCATCAGCTAAAAGTCCAACAATTCATTCCAAGCTCAAAGTCGTGTTGCACCCAAATAAAAAATCCGTGGACCTAGTCGCTGTCCACCATGAATTTCCCAAATGACTCCAGACTTTCCTCAAGGCGTGCGATCATCCTACCACATAACTCATATGTTACTCTGCCACTCTCCCTTTTTGGTTCAACCCTCTCCTTTAAGAAACTCCACGACTTCTACTTTTCACACTTGAACTTCTAGCAATTCAACCACCCAAAACACCTCCCACATGTCCTTCCTTGTCCTTTGTCGCCCAATTATTGCCCCAAATCTGAATCCATGTCCGTAACACCCGAACAAATGAGCTGCTATCAACTCTAAACCTCTTAGAAGATCATCTTTCTCGAGCCATCAATACTAGAAGTACCAATTTGATTCCGAAATCACTACATTCTATTATCTTTGACAACTGGTTATTTTGTTAGAGATTTTAGTGTTGACCGGTCTACCTAGAAATCCTTCTTCACGTTCGCGAAACCTCCCTCGCGTTCGCGAAGAGCAAATCTTCACACAAAAAACCAGCATTTTCTCTAACATGAAAATGGGCATAACTCTCTCATACGACATCGAAATTCGACGATTCTTGTTGTTATTGATACGTAATTACGATAAGGATATAATGGTTTAATCCAATCAAAAATCAAAGGTCGCTGCTAAATATAGATAACTAGGACCGCATATGCAGTTTAGCTGGGCTAAAAACCCCAACTCAAATTTCTATTCTCCATTTTCAATTTTGGGCTTGAGGAACTCGGGTGAGGCAATTTTTTTCGAAGAATTTCAAGGAGCAATGATTTGGGTAAGTGATTCTGACCCATAATGGTATAAATTTTGTGAATCCATGGCTTTGTCCATCATCTAATTAGAGATTTGAGCTAGAAATTTGGGGATTTAGGGCTTGAGAATTGGAGAGTGGATTTTGGGGATTTGAGTGAGCAAATGAGGTTGGATTTTGATAAATTTGGTATGGTTAGCCTCGTGAGTGGATGTGCTTTCTAGTTGTGTGGCTTTGGTCGGATTCCCAGACATGGGCCCAGGGCCCGGTTTGAGTAGATTTTGGATTTTTGTTAGGATTTGGTATTTTTCTTGTGGAATTGCCTATAATGATCGTATTGTATTGCTTGTGGCTAGATTCGGGATATTTGGAGGCCGATTTGATAGGAAAAGGCATCGTGTAGGAGAATTTTTTCGTGGTTGAGGTAAGTAACGCTTCCAAACTTGGTTATGAGGGTTCAAAACCTCGAACTATGTATTATGTGATTAGTATTGAGGTGATGCACGTGCAAAGTAACGGGATGGATTTCCCTGGGCCGGATGGCCATATACAGTAATGAGTGGTTGAGCACTTGAGATTAGAAGCACATAGTGCATATATACAGTCTAGGCATTGGCATGTAGGGATAGGAGAGCTCCATACTTTACACTATTCAAAGTTGTATGTACCTTATCGCTTTGAGCTGTCTATTTTACTTGAAAGCATGCCTACATCTATGCACATTAATCTGGTATATCTGTGAGGTTGAGTTCATTACTACCTTTCAATCCAAAGTTAGGACTTATTACTTACTTAGTTTGTGTACTCACGTTACCCCCTATACCCGTGTGTAGATCCATGTGACTCTGTTCACGGTGGCGGTTGATGATCGAGTATTTCCAGAGTTTGGAGACTTTTGAGGTAGCTACACCACGTTCGTGGGCCTTGACTCTCGTTTTTTATCATTTGATGTAGTTTCAGTTGTTTTCCTTAAGACCTTGTAGTGGTTTGTATTTTGAGTAGACGCTCACATACTCAGTGACACCCTGGTTTTGGGCTGGGTTGTATCATTTTGGGATTTTTCTAATGTTTCAAACAATTTTCTTTTATGTTTGATGCTCATTTTAATGTTTTCAAACTTATTGCTATTGTGTTGAGTTTTGTTGAGTGAGGCTGGCCTAGTTCCACGATAGGCGCCATCACGACGGTTGAGGTTGGGTAATGACAAGTTGGTATAAGAGTCTAGGTTACACAGGTCTCACGAGTCATGAGCGATTTTAGTAGAGTCTCGCGGGTCGGTACGTAGATGCTTGTACTTATCTTTAGGAGGCTACAAAACTCTTAAGAAACTTCACATTCTTGAATTCTTATTGTACAAATTTGTTGATACTTGTAACTAAACTTCTGTTATTCTATTCTCTCACAGATGGTGAGGACACATGCTACTAGACAAGATAGATAGCCCCTAGTATCACCTATTAGGGCCGCGAGAGGCCGATGTCACGGTAAAGGCCATTGTAGGGGCAGAGGTGTAGCCTGTACAACAGCTAGGGCTGTACCTT
The DNA here is from genome assembly GCA_026770625.1 of Nicotiana glauca. Lineage (NCBI taxonomy): Eukaryota > Viridiplantae > Streptophyta > Magnoliopsida > Solanales > Solanaceae > Nicotiana > Nicotiana glauca. The sequence continues at coordinate 28,230 of MU674601.1, forward strand.
CAGATCCACCGATTGCCCCAGTTCATAATCAGGTCCCAGTTTTGGATGCACCAGCAGGAAGCTCAGGCACCAGCTGTGCCCTTCGTGATTCCAGCTCTTCAGGAGACCTTAACTCACATTCTAACCGTGTGCACCAGTTATGCTTAGGCGGTCTCCATTTCTACTACAACAGCCACTTCCCAAGCCAGAGGAGGTACTCAGACTCCTGCCTCCCGTACACCAGAGCAGGTGGTCCAGGGACTTTAGACACTAGGGGTACCACCAGCCCAACCGGTTGCACCTGCATAGAATTATGTAGTTCCAGTCATGCCTGATGATGAGTAGTGTAGATTGGAGAGGTTTGAGAGGCTCTAGCCTTCATCTTTCAGCGGTGCGGAGGGAGAATATGCCCGGGGTTTCTTGGACAAGTGTTACAGGATTCTCTTTACAACAGGTATTCTTGAGACTAATGAGGTCTCCTTCACAACATTTCAGTTTGCTGGAGCTGCCTTCACTTGGTGTGAGGCTTATGAGAGGCGTAGGCCAGTTGGTGTAGTGCCACTTACATGAAATGAGTTTTCTATTCTCTTATTGGATAAGTATATGCTGTAGTCTCGTAGAGAGGAGCTGCGCAAGCAGTTCGAGCAGTTGCATCAGGATGGTATGATGGTGACGTAGTACGAGATGAGATTTTCTGAGTTGGCCTGTCATGTTGTTTTGTTGGTTCCCACGGACAAGGAGAGGATCAGGGGGTTCGTTGATGACCTTACATATTATCTGCGAATACTTATGACTAGAGAGAGGATGACTGATGCTACTTTTGAGGAAGTTGTTGACATTGCTCGGGAGATAGAGTCAATCCGCAGTCAGGATCAGGTTGAGAGGGAGGCCAAGAGGTCTCGTAGTTCAGGTATCTTTGGTGGTGTTACTTCGAGGGTTCAATTTCATTATGTCAGAGGTCGTCCTTTTAGGAATTCTCATACGGCTCGCCTAGTTCACCGCGATGCAACATCTAGACATAGTTCTCACAATTCTCAATAGGGTCACTCATCTCTCAGTGTCCTTCCAGCTCAGATTTCGTCTCATGCACCATCAGCTCTGGTTTCATCTATGTCGGGGACTTTTAACAGGTATCCCGGTGCTCGAGGCTCCCTTCAGCCTCCACCGCAGCTGATAGAGGTTGCTTTGAATATAGAGATTTGGGTCATATCAAGAGGTTCTGTCACCGCCTTATGGGAGGTTCATCTCAACAGAGGATTCAGCCTTCGACTTCAGCACTACTTACTTTACCATCCGCCAAGCCATCTCGGGGTGGGGGTCAGTCAGCTAAGGGTCGCCCTAGAGGGGGAGACTGATCAGGCGATGATGAGGTCCATTTCTATGCACTCCCTGCTAGACCAGATACCATTGTTTCAGACATAATGATCATATGTATTATCTATGTATATCATTGAAATGCTTCCGTATTATTTGACCCCGATTCCATCTATTCATATGTGTTGTCATATTTTGCTCATTATATTGACATGCCCCACGAGTCTCTAGTTTCACCTGTTCATGTATCTATGCCGGTGGGCGATACTATTATTCTGGACCGTGTGTACCAGTTGTGTAGTGAATATTAGGGGATTAGAGACTAGGGTTGATCTGTTGCTACTTAGTATGATTGACTTTGATATGATATTGGGCATGGACTGGTTGTCTTGGTATCTTGATATTCTGGACTGTCATGCTAAGACGGTGACGTTGGCAATGCCGGGTTTGCCATGGATTGAGTGGAAAAGTTCATTGGATTATGTTCCCTGTAGGGTGATTTCATTCTTGAAGTCCCACCGGATGGTTAGGAAGGGTTGTCTTTCTTATTTGGCCTTTGTAAGGGATGTCAGTGCAGAGGCTCTTGCAATTGATTCAATTTTGGTGGTGAGGGATTTTTCGGATGTGTTTCTCACAGACCTGCTAGGCATGCTGCTGGACAGTGATATTGGCTTTGGTATTGATTTAGTGCCAGACACTCAGCCTATTTCTATTTTACCGTATCATATGTCATATGCGGAGTTAAAAGAATTGAAGGAGCAACTTCAGGAACTCCTTTATAAGGTATTTATTCGGCCTAATATGTCACCTTTGGGGCGTGCCAGTTCTATTTGTGAAGAAGAAGGATGACACTATGAGAATATGCTTTGATTAAAGGTAGTTGAACAACCAGTTTCAGAGAGTGAGGGCGTTCTCCAAGATTGACTTGAGGTCATGCTATCACCAGTTGAAGATTAGAGACTCAGACATTCTTAAGACAGCTTTCATGACCCGATATGGTCATTATGAGTTCCTTGTGATGTCTTTTGGGCTGACCAACACCCTAACAAAATTCGTACATTTGATTAACAATGTGTTTCGGCCTTATTTTGACTCGTTCATTATTATATTCATTGATGATATCTTGGTGTACTCTCGTAGCCAGGAGGAGCACGCTGAGCATTTAAGGGTTGTATTCTAGCGGGTTACGGTGGAAAAGCTTTATGCCAAGTTCTCCAAGTGTGAGTTTTGGCTCAGTTGAGTAGTGTTCTTGGGGCACGTGGTGTCCAGCGAGGGTATCCACGTTGATCCAAAGAATTTAGAAGCAATAATTCCCAGACCGTCCTCAGCCACAGAGATTCAGAGCTTTCTTGGTTTGGCTGGTTACTACCGTTGGGGTTTTCAAGGTTTTTTGTCTATTGCATCTGCCTTGACCAAAAAGACCCAAAAGGGTGCTCCTTTCAGGTGGTTGGATGAGTGTGAGGCGAGCTTTTAGAAGCTCAAGACTGCCTTGACCACAAATCTAGTATTAGTTCTGCCATCATCGTTAGGCTCTTATACAATATATTGTGATGCTTCTCAGGCTGGCATTGGGTGTGTTTTGATGCATTATGGTAGAGTGATTGCTTATGTTTCGTGTCAGTTGAAGCCCCATGAGAAAAACTACCTTGTTCATGATTTGGAGTTGGCTGCCATTGTTCACACGTTGATGATTTGGAGGCACTATATCTATGGTGTGTCTTGTATGGTGTTTACTAATGATCGTAGCCTCCAACACTTGTTTAAGCAGAATGATCTCAATTTCATTCAGCAGAGATGGTTGGAGCTGCTAAAGGGCTATGATATTAACATTTCGTACCGTCCAATAAAGGCCAATGTGGTGGCCGATGCCTTGTGTAGGAAGGTAGTGAGTATGGGTAGTCTTGTGTTCTTTCCTGTTGGTGAGAGACACCCTTGCAGTTGATGTTCAGGCCTTCGCCAATCATTAGCGAGATTGTATATTTCAGAGCCTATTCGGATCCTAGCTTGTGTAGTTTCTCGGTCTTCCTTATTCGATCACCTTAGAGAGCGCCAATATGATGATCCTCATTTGCTTGTCCTCTAGGACGGGGTTCAACATGGTAATTCCAGAGATGTGATTGATGGTGATGATGGGGTATTGAGGATGCAGGGCCGTATATGTGTGCCCAATATGGATGGGCTACATGAGTTGATTCTGGAGGAGGCCCATAGTTCGCGGTATTCCATCTATTTGGGTGCCGCGAAGATGTATCAGGATTTGAGACAACATTATTGGTAGAGGGGGATGAAGAAAGACATAGTTGGGCTTGTAGCTCGGCATCTTAACTATCAGCATGTGAAATATGAGCATCAAAGATCAGGTGGCTTGCTTCAAAAGATAGAGATTCTAAAGTGGAGGTAGGAGCAGATCACCATGGATTTCATAGTTAGGCTCGCACAAACTTCGAGGAAGTTCAATGCTATTCAGGTAATTATGGATTAGCTGACCAAGTTCGTGCACTTCATTCCTGTGAGCTCTAACTATTCTTCAAAGTGGTTGGCTGAGATTTACATTAGAGAGATTGTTCGCCTTCATGGGGTGCCAATTTCCATCATTTCAGTCAGAGGCACACAATTTTGAAGGGCCGTGCAGTGAGAGTTGGGCATTCAGATTGAGTTAGTACAATATTTCACCCTCTGATAGACGGATAGTCTGAGCACACTATTCGGTTATTGGAGGACATGCTACGATTATTTTATTGATTTTGGGGATTCATGGGACCAGTTTCTGCCATTCATGGAGTTTTCTTACAATAACAGTTATCAGTCGAGTATCCATATGGCTCCATATGAGGCTTTATACGGGAGGCGTTATAGATCTCCAGTGAGTTGGTTTGAGATGGGTGAGGCTAGGCTTTTGGATACAGACTTGGTTCAGGATGCATTGGACAAGGTGAAATTAATTCAGGAGAAGCTTTGTACGGTGCATTCAAGACAAAAGCGTTATACCGACAGAAAGGTCCGTGATGTATCTTATAGGGTTGGGGAGAAGGTCTTACTGAAGGTTTCACCCATGAAGGGTGTTATGAGATTTGGAAAGAAGGGCAAGTTTATCCCTCGATTTATTGGGCCATTTGAGGTCCTTTGGAGGATTATGGATGTGGCCTATGAGCTTGCTTTTCCACCTAGCTTATCGAGTGTTTATCTAATATTTCATGTTTTTACGCTTCGAAAGTATATTGGCAATCCATCTCATGTTTTGGATTTCAGCACAGTTCAGTTGGATGGTGATTTGACTTACGATGTAGAGCCGGTGACTATTTTGGGGCACCAGGTTCGAAAGTTGAGGTCAAAGGATATAGCATCAATGAAGGTGCAATGGCGAGGTCAGCTCGTAGAGGAGGATACTTTGGAGACCGAGCGGGAGATGCGGAGCAGATATCAACATATGTTTGAGGCTCCAGGTATGTTTCTAGACCCTTTCGAGGACGGACATTTGTTTAAGAGGGGGATGATGTAACGACCCGATTGGTTGTTTCGAGAGTTATAGCCCCGTTCTCCCATTTCCTACTTCTTTTTTGTTCTTCAGCTATATTATGATTACCGGATTAGTTGGTTTGGGTTTGGAGTAAATTGAGACACTTAGTCTCTTATGTGAAGGCTTAAGTTGGAAAAGTTGACCAGATGTTGACTTATGTGTAAACGGCCATCGATTTGAATTTTGATGGTTCCGTTAGCTCCGATAGGTGATTTTGGACTTAGGAGCGCGTCCGAAATGTGATTTGGAGGCCAGTGGTATAATTAGGCTTGAATTGGCAAAAGTTAGGATTTTGGCAATTTTGGCCGGTAGTGGAAATTTTGTATCGGGGTCAGAATGGAATTTCAGAAGTTGGACTAGGTTTGTGGTGTCATTTTGGCTTGTGTACAAAATTTAAGGTCATTCGGACATGATTTGGTAGGTTTTGGTGTCATTTGCGGAATTCGGAAGTTTAGAAGTTCTTAGGCTTGAATGAGAGAGTTTTTGGGTGATTTGGTGTTGTTTTTGGTGATTCGAAGGTTCGACGAAGTTGGTATGATGTTATAGGATCTGTTGGTATGTTTTTCTTGTGGTCCCGAGGGCCTCGGGGTGATTTCGGGTAGTTGTAAGAGTGTTTGGAGTTGGAAAAATACAGCTGATGCGGTTGTTACTGTTGCTGGTGTTTCTGCACCTGCAGAGTGGGAAATTGCACGTGAGAGGTCGCAAAAGCAGATGGTGAGGCACAAATACGTAGTAGGATCCCATTTGTTTCTTGGTTCCCCCAACTTTGATGGCCACAGATGGGGTCAGGTGATCGCAGGAGTGGAGCCAACCCTTTTAATGAATCTCTGTAGAAGTGCAGCTCTGGTCGCAAATGCGATTTTGCAGGTGCAAAACTAGGACTGCATATGCGGTTTTTTAGCTGGGCAGAAAACCCCAGCTCGAGGTTCTATTCTCAATTTTTAATTTTGGGCTTGAGAAACTCAGAAGAGATGCGATATTTCAAAGGATTTCAAGGAGCAACGTTGAGTTAGTGATTCTAACCCATAATGGTATAAATTTCGTGAATCCATGGCTTTATCCATCATCTAATTAGAGATTTGAGCTAGAAATTTGGGGGTTTAGGGCTTGAGAATTGGAGAGTGAATCTTGGAGATTTGACTGACCAAATAATGTCGGATTTTGATAAATTTGGTGTGGTTAGACTCGTGAATGGATGGGCTCTCTAGTTTTGTGAATTTTGTCAGATTTCGAAATGTGGGCTCGGGGCCGGGTTTGAGTCGATTTCGGATTTTGGTTAGGATTTGGTATTTTTCTTGTGGAATTGGTTCCTTTAGCCTATAGTGATCGTATTGTATTGTTTGTGGCTAGATTCGGGACATTTGGAGGCCGATTTGAGAGGCAAAGGCATTGCGGAGTAGGATTTATGCTTGGTTGAGGTAAGTAATGCTTCCAAACTTGGTTATGAGGGTTTGAAACCCCAAACTATGTGTTAGTATTGAGGTGACGCACATGCCAAGTGACGGGCGTGCAGGTGTGCACAGTGAGAATTGTGACCTGGGTGATTCCATGGCACCATTTAGTGACTGTATGCTGTTGATATCCATGTTTTTTTCGTGTAATAAAGTAGTTGAACTGTAAACCATGCTATATATCATGTTTAGGATTTGTGTCAGTATTGTTTCGACCCTTAGCGGTCATTTCTTGCTGTCATCTCACTAGATTCATTTAATATTCCATACTCAGTCATGATCATGCATTTTTACATCATATCTCTATCTTAGTTATTTATTGATTCATCATATCATTGTTCCAGGTTCTTTTCATGACATTGTGAGCCTGTGGTGACACTGGAGAGGGCAATGACTGAGTGAGCCCGAGAGCCTATTTATGAGTGACAGTTATGGCATCAAACTATATGCCGCAACGGTTATACTGATGATTATGATTGCGCATGGGCTGTAAGAGCCCCTCCGGAGTCTGTAACACATCCCAGTGAGCGCATATGATATTATTGAGGGATGGATTTCCCTGGACATGGATTTGTCAAAAGTACTTGATACCTGGAGATGGATTTCTCCACAAGGTTGGATTGCCATTTTGCCCTCGGTAATGGATGACTTATAGTCAGTTTTATATATGTTCTGGGCTGGATTTCCCTAGGCCGGATGTCCATATACAGTACCGAGTAGTTTAGAATTTGAGAGTGGAAGAACATTGTGCATACATACAATTTGTGTATTGCCATGTAGGGGTAGCAGATCTACGAACTTTACACTGTTCATATTTGTATTTACCTTAGCGCTTTGAGTTGTCTATTTTACTTGAAAGCATGCCGACGTTTCTGCACATTAATCTGTTATATCTGTTGATGTTGAGTTTGTCACTACCTTTCAGTCCAAATTTTGGACTTGTTACTTACTGAGTTGGTGTACTCACATTACCCCCTACACCTCGTGTGCAGATCCAGGAGACTCTGTTTACTGTAGTGATTGCTGATCGAGGATTTCCAGAGTTTGGAGAATTTTGAGGTGCTGCACTGCGCTCGCGGGCCTCGAATCTTCTATTTTATTATTTGATGTACTTTCAGTTGTTTTCCTTTAGACCTTGTAGTGGTTTTTGTGAGCACATGATTTTTGCCCTAAGTGAACTACTCGCAAAAATTCAAGCAAAATGATTTTTCTTAATTATTCTGCAATGTTGTGAATTTTGTATTAATTGTTTGCATTTATTTGTGTATTTTAATTCATATAAAAATATAAAAATAAATAAATACAAAAATACATTCGGCATTTGTTTGAGATTTAATTTCACATTTTAGGATTAAGTAGTAGTCAAAATTACTTGAAAATAAAGAAAATAACAAAAATAGTCCACTTTTAATTGTTAATTGTTGAGTTTGTCGTGAAATAGATTTTAAACAATTTTAGGAGTTAGTTAGTTTAATTTTTAGAATATATTAGGTCTTTGTTTTAAATTTTTGCACTTTTATAAAATCAAAAAAATGTAAAACACAAATGAAAAAGGGGAAAATTCGGAAAAAGAAATAAAAAGAGAAAAAAAAAAGAAAATATTAAAAGAGAAGGCTGTGTCTATGGACCCTAGATTCAGCTGTTTTAATTGAAATTTCCCCCAGCCCAATTTAATTACCCGTTTATACCAGCCCAAACGGATTCCCAAGCCCAAAAGGTTTTACCTCTTAAACCCGCCCAATTGAAGCCTGACCCACCTCCACCCCATGTCCAAACGACGTAGTTCAGTGGCAAATGATCTGAGCCCTTAATTTTGTCTCATCCAACGGTCCTGAGAATGATCTCTTTGTTACATAAAATTGTCCAAAATCAAGAAACCCTAAAAAACATTCTCTTTTTCCTCGTACTCACCTGCCTCTGCTGGTTCTGCCTTAGTGCTGCTGCCGGGAATCTCCCACGGCGGCGACAGTTGTCCAAATCGCCACCAAATCTTCACCTTATCTTCTTCTCGAACCCCTCTCCCCAAATCCACCCTCGTTTTCCTCCAAATCTTAACCAAATTCCTCAAATCTTCAAAACCCTAGCCGCCGCCCTTGTTGTCTCCGATGGCGGCGCCATTGCTAAATGACCTTAAACTAACAGTCTTGAGTCCTTTCGTCCTCCTCACCTCAAAATGACAGTCCATCACCTTCAAATCTTCGTTGAATTGCTCAAATGCTAAATATAATGTCCGAGCCCTCGAAGCCAAGGCCAGAGTTGTTCGTATAAGGTCCTTTCCCGTGTCCGGGCACATCGTTTGCACGTTTCTTGGCGGGGAATAGACGGCTGTTGTCAGGTTTCTTCTAGGTTGGAAACTCGGGTTTTTTTTGTCAAGGTGGTACGTCTTTCTCTCTTTCATCCATTTTATTTCTGCTTCTGATTACTTCATGTCAATATTCTTCTTATCTTTTTTTCTGTTTGATAGTCAAGTTTCATTCCTCTCTTTTGCTTCCCCTTAGTACGAATTCCGCCTAAGTTGGTTCAAGTGATAATAATTGATTGTTGTTTGATAAAATTGGTAGTAATTTATTTGATTCTTTAATCCTGTCATTTAATACTGATCAATAATTAAATAAGTTTGGAACTAGAGAATTTTGAGTTTTGTTTTAGACTTCGTTTATTCTGTTTTGTATTGACTCGGATAGCCCTATTCAGACCCATAGGCTCAGGGTAATATCAGGGAATTGGGGGGGGGGGT